>CAKNYM010052968.1:811593-853930 GCA_932195095.1 Andricus curvator | reverse complement strand
CAACACAAAGAATAGTTCGATTTCAAAAATTTATAATCTTAGAATTTATTTATTTTCAACAAATAAAAGTTATGAAACTTATCCTGCTGTTTAACTGGGATTCGGCCTTTTGTCTTCAAAGAACTTCTTCATTTTTTGAGTGGTGATTTGGCAAAAGAGTTGGATTAAATAACGTGTTTTCGATAAAGAAATGGCTGAAAAATAATCGTGCAGAAATAGACGATTATTTTTCGCAAAAAGATATTCAAAGGAAGTGAAAAGTAAGAAAGATCTACCTTTTCCCAGAGCATTTACGCTTTACAATAAATACATGGGCGGTGTTGACCTACACGATGGACATTGTAGTAATTTGATGCCATGTATAAGAGCCAAAAGATGGACTTGGCCAATTTTCCTTCGCCTAATCCAAGCATCGATAACCAATGCACTTGTCATTTATAATTTATCGAATGGCGGCAAGAAAATTGGATCCAAAGAAATAGCTTTAGCCATTGCAGAATTTTATCTCGCCAAAAGTAGAAAGAAAAATGAATTCCATGAAAGAGTGAGGAGCGAGAAAAAAAAAACATTGCAAGAATTTCCAAAAATGCTCGAAAAGAACCAACAAAATGTGTAAGAATTGTAATGCTTATTTTTGTGATACCTGTTTCATTTCAGACCACGAAAAAACGTACAGCTTGTTCCTTATGAATAAGTAAATATTGGGAAAAATAAAAAAAAATAAAATAAAAAATTAAAACAAAAAAAATTTAAAACAAAAAACAAAAAAAAAACGAAAAAAGGTTCTTCGTATACATTGACCTCCACGTGGTAAGAACCGGGCAACGGCAAAAACCTTTTGACGGCTAAAGAATGTATAAACGTATATGAATAAGTACAATAAAATATTTTTCCCAAGTTCATTTCATTACAAGCAAATGATCTTCAAATGAACAGGAAAACCTCAGATTAATTGTTGAAAACTTTAGAAATTTTCCACTCGAAAACGATGGATTGTAGACGAAAATTTTCCTTTATTTATGTTTAATTGACGCTAAAATCATTACATTCAGACTGATAACAATTATACATATGAAATGAAGACATGAGAATGATGAGTGGGTAAGGAACATACGAGATTAATGCTTTATATACTACTTATTCAGTTGTTATTCTCATGTCTTCAAATATATTGTATGAAAATACTATTATATGAACAATATATTATTGGCTTAAAATATAATTAACCAATTAACCTATACTTATACGAAACATAAGTAAGAAAATTGCTCTACGTGGAATTTTCTTGTATGCCGAATCAAACTTGACTTTCTCGTGTTCAGAGTACTCGAAAATTTTATTTTTTGTCACTTTTAATTCTAGCTCATGAAGCGAAAACTTACAATCCTCATTGTGTTTTCTGTTTCAAAATTTTAACTCTTTGAAATAAATGCACATTACAATTTTAATATTGTAGTTATTCACATTCATTAGTAATGATTATTTTATTAATTAGAAAATAAATCATTATTAACCATTAATAGTATACATGTAGGTATTACATTATAATTAATTACACTACTGGTAAAAATTTTGCGTCCACTTACGAAAATCGGATTAAAAACAGGCTTGTCTTAGAAAGTGACAGACTCTGCAAAGAATAAAATGAGAAAGTTTTTAAAAAACCGCTAGAAATCTTATTAAATCTCGCGTCGACTACAGGCTCATTTACACCTCTGTTTGAAAAACTTAATTTCTCTCACTCTGACCTGCAACAATAGCTCAAGTTTATCTCATTCTAGAAATGCTACAGACATTTTCTTTGAAAAGTTTCTAGAATTAGATAAGCTTATGCTATTGTCACATGTTAGAGTGAGTTTAAGAGAGTTTTTTCCACAGAGGTGTAAATGAGCCTTGAGTCCTACTTGAAATATTTTATATAAAGAGAGGCCGATATTGCATGTTTTTTTAAATCAATTTTCGACTCTCAATTTCCACTCTCTGCATGCTTCAGAGAATGATTAGTTAGATGAAGTTAAAGTCTGAAATCTCCTCTTTAAAATGAGATCAAGAACCTTTTTTTTTTAACCGTCCTTTGTCTTGGGTACACTTCCACATTTCTTAAGATAATTAGATAACCACGGAATATTTTATTATGCTTTTGTTTTCATTTTGAAGAGGACATTTTAGACTTAGATTTATGCAAAGTTCCAGTATTTCCATTAACTTCATTAAACCTTGCAGAGAGTGGAAGCTAAGAATCGAAAAATTGTCAAAAATGGAAAATAGGTCGGTTTTTCTCGCATGTTATATCGGCCTCTATTTCTCAAAAATACCTAAAGTAGGACGCAATCGACGCGAAATTTAATAATCTTTCTAACGGATTTTTAAAATCTTTGTAACATAATTTTTGCAGAGTTAGTCACTTTTTAAGGCAAGTCTATTTTTAATAGAATTTTCGCAAGTCGATGCTGTCATGATGGACTCGTATATATCTTTAATTTTGGAAAACTTCAAAAAGTCAAATATCGCGTCAAATAATAGTGAAAGCTACTTACATTATTCTCATGAATTGCAACATTCAAAAATCGGTGGTAGCACATTTTAAAAAAAATTCAAGTTTATGTGACAATAAATGACAGTGACTAAGGTCATTCACAAAATACGTGTTACGTTCAGGGAGACGATCTGTCAAAGTATCATTCTTCATGTTAAAAACAATGTAAAACGCATCACGTAGGGGGGAGAAGATTAAAGTTCCTGAAAAATGTACCACGTATTTTCTGAATGGTACCTGTACGTAGCTGGGAAATAAAACACCGATCCGATAGAACAACGATGTCAGGCGGAGGGTGAATAAGATGCGCAATGTCTGCAGATTCTTTACAATGAAGGGTGCAATATGGTTCTTGCACGAACGTCCCCATCCATATCCTCTTTTTGAAATTTTTATTTTGTATATGGATATGGAAAAATTGAAAAAAACGATAAAAAAATGTATAGAGTATTTAAGAGAATTGAAAGCATTCATTATTTAAACATATATATATATATATATATATATATATATATATATATATATTTAACCCCATTAGAAAGCTTATGAAATTACGAGTCAAGTAAGCCCCAATAGAAGTATTTTTGACCTTTTGGAAAGAATATACCAGCAAAATTCTCAAATTCATAACACTTAGTCTTTGAAGTCTTTTCTTTAATTTAAGCCAATAAAACTTAAAAAAAACTTCACGGGTTCTCAAGAAACGACTAAAAATGTCCAAGTTCTTGGGAACCCCTGACTATTTTTGAAATTTTATTGGCTTAAATTGAAGATGAGACTTTAAAGACTAAGTATTATGAATTTGAGATTTTTGCTACAACTTTCCTAGGTCGTGCCACAAGTTGAAGTCGAGGTACAAAATTCGATAAATTTTTGAATTTTTTTAAAAACTTCTCACGTGGTATATTATTTCCAAAAGGTCAAAAATAATTCTATTAGTGCTCACTTTGCGCATAATTTTATAAGCTTTCTGACGGTTTTTTGAAAAATTTTCTCGCTCCAATGTTGAATGAGTAATCACGTTTCACGTTTTTTAAATCAAATTTTATCCAAGTCGAGCATATTCTCGAACATATTCTCATGCTTGTGAGAATTTCTACGAGAACTTGAACTCTTTAGAACACTAGGGACACCGGTAGTGCATTCATAAAAGGAATAATCCTAAACCAAAACCTTCAATCAGAAAAAAGTTTGGTTGATTCAACAAAAATTTGGTTGGATCAAACAAATAAATACATTGCTATACACGGAAAAAAGTGGATCGTTAGAAGAACTCTCTAAACCAGTAGCTCTAACTATCTTTAATTGAAGCGCATCTTTTCGATGGTGAATTTTGTTAAAATTACTATTTGCGTTCAGGTAAGTTAAACTTACTTTTTAAAAGAGTAGCATGAACAATTTAAAATAGTTGGATGCACAGCACCACTTGGTAGAATAAGAGTTACTATTTCGTGTAGTATGCCTTACTTCTGTGAAGAGTAACTTTGCCGATTTCGCATTGTAACGCATATATGTATATGTATGTATGCACTTTACGTATTCTATACACAATTTATAAATAGATCAGCTCGGAACATTCGACAACAAAAATCGATGTGAAATGTCGATCGATTTGAAAAGAAAAAAATTATTTTATATATGATAACTGCACTTAATTTACGATTATTATTTCACAATTGCACGCACAGTGACAGACACATATAATCCTACGCTCAAACACTTTGAAAAATTTCCCCCGCTTGGTAATCGAACCCTACCTAACTACCTAAACCTGTCCTAAAAAAAACTCTCGGCCAAGCGGTTTCTCTGAGAAAAACGTGGCCAGCTAAGAAATATAATATGTTTTGTGCTCAGTTTTATCATTAATTTTCTCATACATATTATATACTGATGGGTGGGTTGTAGTAGTATACCATTAAGCCATTTCCCTTTCAGGGTAGGCGTGACACTACCCGATTCGGGTAGTGTTTCTAGGTGGATAGTTTCTTGTAGTAACTACAAATGTGGGCTCACCACACCCACGATGTGCCAACAGCATGCAGTATTCTCGAATGGTCACCCATCCAAGTACTAACCGCGCCCAACGCTGCTTAACTTCAGTGATCCGACGAGAACTGTTTTTTTCAGCGTAGTATGGCTGTTGGCATAAAATGGTTGTAAAATGTAAATGGTTGTAAAATGTTAAATTCAAATTTTTTAATTAATCTCTTACGGAAGATATCTATTACACCAGAGACTGGATAAATGAACAATCTCGGGGGTTGCCTGAAAATGGCCTTGTTCATATAACGCGTACAGCGAAACGTAAACAGGCAGGGCCGCTTGAACCGTTTCCATAATATTGCGCAATCTACTTGACTGAGTAGTATAGTGCATGCGTCCCTTCAGAGGCGGAGTCGCAACCGTCTCTCGCCCTGCCCCCTGAGAAACTGTAGGGACCAGCAATTCTAGGAATTCATATAACGCGTCCGATCGCGCGTTCAAATAGCGAGTCTCTGGTGTATTTTATAACGAGCTTGGGAAAAATATTTTGCTTAGAAATATTCATTCACACAGTAAATATATTATTAGCAATTTATATGTATTCTTATAAAATGATTTGAATTTAAATTTTTCTTAAATGCATATTTTGTATGATTGAAAATTAAGAGTTGAAAAATTGTTTTCGAATGAAATTTGTTGACTTTGTAATTTTATTGTATAATCATCTCACTTTCTTGAAAACGCAACATTCATTTACATAACTGATGTGTAAATAAAGAATAGTTTAAACAACGTAATAATATATCAAATGCAAAACCGAAATCACTATTTTAAGATGAGACAAACGTGGAATAGTGATTTAAATTTATTTATTTTTTTGCAAAATAAAAATTTTTCTCCCCAGATATGGGGATGCTGAATTAGAATAAAAAATGTTTATTACAAAAAAAATTACTCGGTTCCGAGAAATAGAAAATTTAAGATCGCGATATCACAGTAGTATGGTAGGCTGAAACCCTTATGGCTTCGTAGGTCGGGTGTCCGTCCGTCCGTCGTACTTTTTTCGAAGGAGGGGAAGTGGGGTAGCGGGAGTGAGGGTAGGGGGGGAGTTTGAGGTGGGGAGGTTTCACCGACTTAATTTATGTTTGTTTGTTTCCTTTCCTCATAAATTGTTTTTAACATACTTTTTTTTCCAACATTTTTTTTAAGTACATTTTTATTTTTGAAACTATTTTTTTCACAAAATTGAAAAATATTTTGTTTTAAGATTCTGTTAAGACTTAAATTGACGTCTCAGTTGGTTACGAAACCCTTCCTTGTAGGCGCTCGGCGCCTACTTTGAATAATTTTTTAATTATTGTATCTAAAAACGATATATAAAAAATAATGCATTATTCTACTAAAAAGATTTTTTCTTAAAATAATACAATATTTGAACCTGGGTGGCTTAATCAAGTACGATCTTAATCATTTCTAGTATTCTAAGAAACTAAAAATATCATGAGCAGAAAACTCCATAGTAGAAACAATGTAAAAAAAAGTATTTTTTTCACATGATTCTTCAGAATATTTTCAAATTCTGAACATTTGTTATCAAACAAAAAATCAGTATCAAAGTATAAAGTAAACGTTATTCGCTATGTTCATCTATAATAATTATCTCAACTAATATTATGATAAAAGAGAATACATTGTAAAATTATTTCTGACAATTTCACTTTGTAAAATGTCAGTGGCGTAAATACTGTAGAGCAAAACCCCGCTTAGACGCTGGTGGGGGAGAAGCGGAAATCTGTTGTCTTAACTGATGAGCAACTTATATATTGGCCGTCTTTTTAAATTTCAAATGAACCCTTAAAAAAATTTGCGGAGAGGACCTTGATGTTTCTAGTTATGCCACTGAACTTATTTACTTACCATTTCAAATAGTAAGACTGACCATCTCGCGCAATGCTTATTGCAATGCAAAAAAGGAGACCGAACTCACTGGCAAAAGTCAAACTCACAATTCTTTGCTTACTATGCAAGCTAGTTATTATAACAGCTTACATGTTCAGCTTTACTATTTCAAATAGTTATTGGAGCTGCTTGTTCTACTGATCATTATTTTTACAACTTGAAGTAGTAATGCTGACTTTCGGTTTTGTATATTATAAAATCACTATCTCGTACAGTATCAAAAACTATATAAATTGTTTCTTGTACAATGCGAACAAGTAAACTTCAAGTTAACAATGCATGAAAGTGAATCTGACTACCCGCTTTTTTCCGGGTATAGTCAATCAAATGCTTGGTTGATTCAACCAAATTTTTTGGTTAATAAGGTTTGGTTGGCTGTATTAAATATTTTGGTTGATCCAACCAAATATTTTGTTTGTTTCGTTCAATCAAAATGTATCTAGATCTTGACTTTCAAAAAATTGTATTCTAGGACAGAAGCTTTTAATAAAAGACTGTTTATAAGCATCACTTGCAGCATTAGAAAACCGAACCTTCACCCAATTTGACAGAAAGGCTTTTTCCATACATTTGTGTGAGGTTCTTTCATCACTTATGAATTTCAAGGTTAGATTGCCTGCACCGGTGTGAACCCTACGAACTAAAGGTTGTACTTACGTTCAAAATGGTCTGCATACTGTTTCAGACCCCAGTTTTTTAAAAACGTTGACATTGTTAGTGTCGTTCGTATCACTAATTTTTCTACTAATTCGCGATACGACGCACAATGAAAAACTGTTCAACACGCAAACTGGTCACCGGCGTAGACTGACATCATCTGTTTCGGTATGTTTAATGTAGTTAATAGAAATATTTGGTAGAATCAACCCAATTATTTCGTTACTTTATCTAAATAATTTTCTAATAAATAATATATTCCGCTCAACACATTTATTTGGGTTGAATCAAATAAACATGCTCAACTAAATAATTACTTTGAATTGACCAAATTAATTCGTTGTGTTTCTTAAAAATAACCAAAGGTTTATTTGCGCTGGCCAAATTTTTTAGTTTCAACAAACAAATTGGGTTGAACAAACTGTTTTGTTGAATCAACTCAATCTTTTCTCTGAGTGTGCATTTCGTCGGGCCTCAGAAGAAAAAGAAGTTTGACAAATTCTTCACACTTCAAATAATTTTGATTACAGTTATTAGTGCGTGCATTCTTGTTATTGGATAGCTCTAAAAAGCAAAAAATAAGTTGGAAGAGAAAGTGCAAAAACGAAGAGGTGTATCATAATATTCAGTGAGGCACAGAAAAACCGTTGAACAAGTAGTCGATCGTGAAATCGGAAAATGAAGTTCCTTTGTCGAAAATCAAACTAGATAGGAAAATCAGCACGGTAAACGATATTTCCAGCTGGCTGAAAGGATCATACAGTGGATCAAAAAATGAATACAACCTCGCGAGCACCGTTCATTTCCGTCTCTGTTAACCGCGAGTTTGTAAGCGTGATATCGAATCAGAGACCAATATTACGCGAACGTCGTTAAAAGGACGCGAATATTTTTTATTATTACCCTGCAAAACCACACGTCGCTATATTAGTACTGTGTTTGCTGATTCGTGAAAATTCACATGGTAAAATTGCAAAAAGCGTCATCACCATTCAGCTACCTGCACTCCAATTATCCTTCATGTATTTCCTGTCAGGTCTGATTTGACTAATTCTTTGTTTTCGCGTTGTTCCGAGAATATGACAGTCCAAATAATTATAATCTGGTTGGTTTTAATTGGCATAATTTAATTCACTACCATGCTGCGAGATGTCTTTTCTCTTCGTTGACGAACGTATAATTTATCTACTCAAAAAAGTGGATTAGAGTTGGTGAATTATATAATGAAACACATCAATCAAAAATACTATGTGGTATTATAATTCAGGCCTATGTGTCCGTATTGCCGAAAACAGATACAGGAATTTTCGGGAAACTGAAAAAATGATGAAACGAAGAATAATCACGATAAAATAACGTGAATTGAAATTATACATACTTGTTTGAAAACTATTTTTTGAAAAGGTAGACTTTATTAGTTTCAAAAACTAGATTGAAAAATCGAAACTACGTTTTTTTAGTTCAGAGGGTAGTAAAGCACTTATAAATTGGGATTTATAATTGAGATGCGTTGTTCAGGTTTGGCACAAATATGTTGGCATAAATATTGTTACATCTATATATCTCCAGGATTTTGGTTTCGCAAATATTGGCATTCATTGCACGCAGTGATTTATCAGGTGAATGCAAATTGTAATCGATTTCCGTGGTAGAAAAGGAAGACGTTCTGCTGCTCTAACCGCACCTATGACTTAATGCAGCCATAAACACAGCAGGATAATCATGAATGATGGAACCCCATAATTTCTCTGCTTTCCAGATGCTCAGGAAGCCTCCTTCCTCATACCTTTGAAGAATTGCCCCAGAAATCATGAGGAGGGGATGGATATTTATTATCATTATAGTTCGTGTCTATTCTGAACCAAACTTGCATATTTCATTGATATAAAAGTTTTCCAATATTTCAGGATGTTCAATCCGAATACTACTAGTTTTCTTATTGTTGTTGTTAATTGTATCATTACGAATATGGCCATGAAAATTGCAAATAAAAATTCAAGGTGAAAACTTTAGAAAAACAACGTTTTCAATCAGAAAAATGTTATGTTTAAAAAAATTTTGAAACCTCGTATACTGATGTATTTCGATGCGTTGATTACGAACATGGGCATGAAAATACCTGCAAATATAATTTTTAATGTTAAAACTTGAAAAAAATTACGTTTTTTTGCGAAGTGTAAACACTATCGGTACCGGTAAAAAGCATATTTGAAGCATACGGAAGGGACTGTCATGCGGCACCACTGTTACTGGTCACAGAAATAATGTTGGTCAAACAACTACCGCTTTTCAACCTCTCGTCTGGAAGCGGGCAGGCACCCCTGTAACTGGTCACAGAAATAATAATGTTTGTTAAATCCCTACAACTTTCCAACGTCTCGTGGGGGGCGGGAAGGCACCCCTGTGACTGGTCACAGAAAAAAATGTTGGTCAAACAACTACCGCTTTCCAACGTCTCATCTGGAACTGTGCAGGCACCCCTGTAACTGGTCACAGAAATAATGTTGGTCAAACCCCTACCCTTTTCCAACGTCTCGTGGCGGGCGAAAAGGCACCCCTGTAACTGGTCACGGAAATAATGTTTTATATATATTATACACAATTCTTGTAATTTAAACGAAATATCGATTATTTGCCACACGTGATTCAAAATTAATATTAAGTGTTTTAGGCTGTGACGTCAACCAGCAAGATGTCCGATACCGAGGGTCAAACAATAACACTAGAGACATAGGACAAAGCTCCATTTTTAAAAATATTTTCGTAAAAAATAATATTTTATCATAAACGTTTCTTGATATTTTTTATTTTTCAAAATCTATTCAATCAAATAATAAAATTGATAATTTTTCTTTCCTATGATGAGCAATTTTCGTTATTTAAATGTTAACAGATTATTTTTCTTTTTAAAAACATGATTTTTATCAGTTTTGACCTTGACAATTATATTTTCAGGTATTTGCATGACTGTATACGTAATTGACTTTTATTTCGTATTTCGCTTTTCGCAAGAAACAGCCGGCAAAGAAGCAATCTTGCCGGCACCGGCAGTGTAGACTCCACCATTCCTTATAGGTATAAAAAGCTTTGTAAAGATCGAAATGTTCGAATTTCATTATTTGACATATCTTGTCATACTTGGACCTCAGGCGTCTGAAAATAAGGTTTTTACAGACTATCTTATGTGTTTGTGTGTGTCATCCAAATTTTTTGAATGATAACTCAAAAACGAGTAGATGAGACAGTCACCAAATTTTGAGGGCTTTCCTCACTAGCTGTTTTCCAAACTCGAGAAAGTTTGGAGTAGGATCAGATGAGAAAACATTTTTGTCGATTTTATATTTTTCTCAAAAATCGTTTTAGATGTGTGTTTTTTCAATTTTTATTGTATTGGAAAACTTTTGCGCTAGATTTTTAGATTTGATTAAAGTACATCCCTTTTCAAAAAATATTGAGATTGAATAATTAAATATAATAATATAGCAAAATGAAAAGTAAAAAGTTCGAAATATTTAATAATTTGTATAGCGGTTTTTATAGTAACAACAGGATTTCTAATCCCAAATTTTTCTAACGCGGTGTCGTATTTAGTTAATATGTTTTGGCCTATTTTCTCGATATTAGGATTATACAAATATTTAAATATAATATATATGCAAATTTGTTGAATATTTGTAAAAGGAAATCCTTTTTAATATTTGAAATATTGGCACAATATTTCAAATACCTTTATTCATATTCAGAAAAAGAATCGACTGACCTTATTTAATTTCTAAATTTTTCTCCGAGAAAAGAGGGACTTCATTTACTTTCGTAATAGGTTCGCTACACACTATTTGATCCTTTTTATGTTTTTTTTCAAATTATTCTTCAAAATAGACTCAAAAAATCGTTTGAGCGCCTCAGAACTTTCTAGTCATATGCGACGGTTTGTCGTTTTGCGGCCTATGGAAAAGTCTTCAATTGATGATCATTTTCGTTTCTGAAAAAACGATGTTCAAAAAAACTGCTTATTGGTCTAAATTTCGGCGTATAAAATTGCATACCCCGGAGAACCCAACCTATGGAATTCTCCTTACCGTCCATTAAATAACCGTCACCTACGTTTCCAGTATAAAAAATACATAAGAAAAAAATTCAAAAATACGAAGGATTGAAAATGGATATATAATAGAATTAAAAAATTCTGATGTTTGAGCTTGAGTAGTATATATATGTATGGTTGCAAGTTAAACCCCCGGAGATTTTAAAATTATTTTGCTGTAAGTAAACTAGACAGAAGTAATTTTTAAAACATCCTTCCCTTATGCTTTTTTCTATAGAATTTTGAGTGTTCTTCTCTAATTTGTATTCATCATTTGAAAGCCGTCTCATTTTAAAACATGTTTCAATGTCACCTGAAAAAAGATTGGCTATAGTTTAAAACGAACAGAGAACTAAATATTTAAAAAATGTAGGTACTTTATTGTATTCTTGATTCCCTAGACTTACCAATTTTTTTTTGCGAACTTTTACCGTCGAAATATTTTCGAATCGTGGAAAAAAATGTAAACACATTTTGAAGGAGTTTCCGAATTTCTTCTTAGAAACTAAGCCTCACTTCTCACCCTTTGTGCATACGATATTTTTTATAACAAATGCATTATTTCAGACACGATTGCAGCACAGGTACGGTTTCTGGCTATGTTAAATTATTAATGGAGGAATTTTGGGAATTGTTAGATACTATACATTACCGCTTTACAGGAATGAGAAACTGCTAAAATCATCCATGTTTTATCAAAACATAAATTATCACTTCAGGAGCAGCATATGAAAATCTATCAAAATCGGTGTCGTCAAAAATAATTTCTGTTTATGTTGATTCTTGAAAAATGAACCTAAACTTTCTGAAAAAAGGAAGAAAAGGAGTCTACCCAACAGAAAAATTAAGAAATAAATCTTAAAAATAATTCAAATACTTGCCCCATCCTTTTTTCTGACCCTCAGCTTATAATTTTCTTTATTCCTCCTTGCCTTATTACTTTTTCTTTTCTCTTTGATTCCCGACTTAGCTCTATGCTATTTTTCCCTTATCCGCCATTAACACCTCGTTTTGCTTCCACTTAATAGTCATGAGTGTCATGTTGTCTTCTTTCAGACAGCAATCATAATGCCTTTATTCGCGCATAACGCTTAAAAATATTAAGATTATATCGCCCTTAAAATCTTCAGACTCTAGTTATATTTTTCCAAGGCAACACAATATGCTTACAACATTTTTTACCATTATTACAGTTTTATGGCATAATTTATCTTTAAAATCATAAAAACTTTAATTAAAATACTGAGAGGGAAACGTGATCAAGCTACTGGAGTGAAACTTTACGAGATACAATAGACATTCTGTTTTATTCTTGAATTTCAGATATTTGCAACGATATCATCGTTTTACCTACCATTGTTCGTCATTCTGATTCTCTACTGGAGAATATTTCAAGCCGCGAGAAAACGCATTCGAAAAAAGCCTGGCCAACCTCCTCCTCAAGGTAAGTAAAAAGTTAACAATTTTTATTTGAAAAGGTGATAATTTTCAATTATTCTAAAACTTCTAACAATTTTTAATTGTCTGTTAATATATTGATTCTAGAAATTTCTTCAAATAATATAAATATAAATAAATTTCTCTGGAATGAATGAAAATAAATTACATTCTTCACTTTGCGGATAAATATGTTATTTAAGTCAATACTTGTAAACTAAGAATACATATATTTGAGAAGTGTGGAATCATAAAACTTTATTATTCCATATGGAAAAAGAACATACTGAATTATATATATATATATTCGAGATGAAAGATCCGACGAAAAGCAATATCAGAAAACCAGAATCCCCTGACGATAAATGTTAATATTTTACAGAACGAAATAACCCGTGGTGCATCTTTTCTGTAGATTTTTCCGATTCCCCCAGGATTGTAGAACTAGATAATTTATCGAGAAAGTTTCATTTTGTCGATTTACAGGTACAACAAAGACAATGGGTGAACCACCCAGACCGATAGGAGGTACTCATGCAGTTGGTGGGGCGTTAGCACAAGCCCAAGCTTCCGGCGGAATTGCAGCCGCGGTTGTTGCCATTATCGGAAGGCCATTGCCTACATTATCCGGTGAGTTCATGAAATGCTTTTAAACGTATAAAATAAAAAATAAAACAAAAAATTGAAGGTCCGATCCATGTAAATAGAGCGATAAAATGCCAAATTGGCCATTTTTTAATTTGAAGTATTCAATACTGAACTGCAAATTAAAGTATTCAAAGATTCAAAAGAATTGAAAGCCTTCTACCTTTTACCAATTATAATAAATCAATGTTTTCGAAATTGCCTAATATCCGCAAGTAAAATATTCAAAATATGTTAAAATTTACAAGTTCCTTAAAAATTTGAATAAATGCATGGCATATTATGCCATGAAACGTGAACCGGTTTTATTTTGTGTATAGTATACCAATTTTAAATTATTCAACATTAAATACTAAAATTTATAAGCTTATTCTAAAAAATTTTTAGTTAGAAATAATTTTTAGCGTTTAGTTCAAATTTGCTACATTTTGAGCAGTATTAATTTATAACTATCAGAGTTAGGGTGCTTCAAAATAAATACTATCATCTCTTAAATATGTAAAAATGTGAATTCTTTCACTTTTAGATACATCTCAATTTCAAGCCCAAAAGTTTAACATAAGTTTTTGATTGTATGAAAGAAAAACTAATTAATTTAAATAATTTATGATTGGTTTTGGAGCAAATTAATAAGAATTTATCAAAACATACAAATAACTTAAAATTTCCTACGGATTAAAATTTCTCGCAAATGATCTTTTATCAAAATTGACTAATTGATGCAAAAAGCGAACAGACTTCAGATTTTTGAATTACGTAATGTTCTAAAATCCTGAGTTTGGTTCGGCGTGGTTTGAAAGTAAGCTTTGATCCCAGAAGTCTCTTTACAGTCAACTGAAAATATTTGTGCTATTTTCCGAGAAAGATGAATATGGTTTCTGTTTTTTGTTTCATTTCTTTCTTCTCCAATCTTTTCTTTTCACTTCTATCATTATTTTGCTGATTTTCTAAGTCTGAATTGATAGGGAGATGCTAATGAAAAATTTAAAATCGTTTATCAATTAATTTGGTAGAAAACTACTAATTCGTAGTAAAATCGTTATGAATTAAATTGGATGCATACTAAATCAATTGATGAATGAATTTGCACAATTTCATCCGTAACAATTTTCTAATATAAATTTAGAGAGCAGTATACAATTATTCCAAAAAATGTAATAATGAAACCAATATTATCGCCGGTAAGAACAGAATCTTTAAGAAATTGCAAAAAAAATATATATATATCAGGCATTTTTTTAACACAATTTGTATTAAAATTTTGAAAGCATTTAAATCGGGTGAATTTTTTATTTCAAAACAAATTAAATTTCAAAAAATGTATTTGAAAGAATTTGAATTTGAAATTAAATTAAATTTAAAGAATTTTGTATGATGTATTGACATCTATGTAACGTGATATTTTTGAAATGTTTTAATTAAAAAGTTTAAAAAATGACATAATGCACTTTCCATAGCACTTTCTAACTTCTCTATCTTCATAGTTTTAGTTCAAAACCAATAAATTTTGAGAAACATAATTCACAAAAAACAACTTGGTTGAAGGATTTTGAAAATCCCTTATTTCTTTCGATGAATGAAAATTTTGTCGACAATGCAGTAAAGCTTCCCCTGGCTTGCACAGAGTTTCCATTGTGCAATAAAACGTGCCATTGACGGTGATGGTAACGATCTTAACCATTAATGGCTGTTGAATTTAATGGTAAAACGACTTTAACTGTAACGTCGTTTACGACTATGAAATATTTAAGTAAATCTATACAGAAATGTTCGAGCTACGACACCATTAAATTTTCAATTTAGAAGCTTTACAATTGCAGCTTGTATTTTAATTACTTTCTATTTCAAGTTTTCAATGTCTTAAACTAACCTTAACAGAGTAAGGATTTAGAGCAACAGTTTATTCTTAGTTCTCTTAGAAAATTGCGCGTCTACAATATAATTATTATTTACAACCCCCTTTTTGGTTGTCGTACCGCAAACAATAAGCTTACACTTTATCGTCCAAAAGTGGGAATTAGACTCGACGTAGATAAAGGGCGGTCGCGTTTTGCGCAGCATGTGCCTATAATATGAGCGGATGTGAGATTAATAAACCTGAGAATATTGCATATTCAATGTGTGCAACCTGTATACGCAGAGTAAGAGCTACTCAAAGTGCAACCTATTAATCCAATAACGGGAGGTACATTGCGTAAACGGAACTACGAGTATGGCATTGACTCAGAGGGAATATTATTATCGAGGTCCACTGTGAAGTAGCTCTGCAGACTATATTCTAAATCTAATTTTGAATGTCGCTCAAAATTCGATATCCGAGCAAAAAAACTTACTACTTTCGACACCACTCTAATCAATTTTTATGTCCAATCGCTTTCGGCTTGAAGCGACTTCAAACCAGAGGTTAAGTATATTTAAATTCAACATCTAATCACTTTTAGAAGAAGAAAAAAACTCTAATTTTTTTACGAAGTTTAAACATTTGAAAATATGCATATATGTGTCAAGTTCATAGCGAATTGAAAAAAAAATATTTGTAAATTTTGCCATAAAAATGGAATCTTTAGGAAGACAAGTATTGATCGGACTTCCTGAAATTCTTTTTGCTACATACAAACATGGCTATAAAATATTGCGCTAAACTGCTATACGATTGGACGTCAGCATCATCGACGGGCACTAATAACACAGGCACACACAAAAAAGTAGCATGCCCACTGAACCAGACAACCGTACCTATATATTTCTAGAGTTGCTGAATCCGAATCTGATGTCAGATTAGCTCTATCATGTAAAGTTTTTGAGAAAATTAGCCTTATGACAATTTAAAAAAAAAACACAGGGTTCGAACCTGACGTTCTATAAGCCTCTAGCGCGCAGCCGCTCACCACGCCACCCGGGTAATAAAAAGTGGTGAGCAGCCAAAACCTATACCCGCTCAAGAGAGGCGACGGAAATAATGTTTTCGACCTAATCAACTTAAAATAAAAGGTTCGCGTCAGGTTCACATCGCATTTTTTTTAAATGGTCAAAAGGCCAATTTTTTCAAAAGCCTGACGTGATGGACCAAATTCACCACCAGATTTGGATTCAGCCAACCCAAAAATATAAAGGTATGGTGGTCTAGTGCAATGGCCATACCACTTTTATTTCTTTATGTGCCTGTGTATCAACATCGGATTTGATATGCAATTGATATAAATGTCACTCATTCAAGCGAGAGAATTTTTAAACTTAGACATGCATCAACATCAACGCAAGACGCTCGTTTAAAAACGCTCGAGTCGCTTCAGGCAGTAAAAACCCCATTAGCGTTTGCATATCAGAAGAAGTATTTTAATACAGAAACGTGATCCCGTGTCGAAAAGTCGATTAAGGCCAAACTGGGTCCCAGTCAGGTTGCCCAACTACCAATTAAGCACCAATTTGCTGCCCCAATTACTTCCAGATTGGGCTCCAGTCTGCCTTGTAACAGTGAGTTGTATCTATGCCCAATTAGGCGATCCGGTTGGGCAATATTAATTACGCCTAATTATCTTAAAAAGAGATTTTTTCATTAATATTACATTAATAAGGCATTTTGTTTATGTGCTGAACTTATAAATTTTATTTTAATGAAGAATACACACTTTATTTTGTTTCTAAAGGTGGAAGTTAGATTTTTGGATGAGATGGTGCAAGAATAAAATTGTCAACACATTCACTTCTGCCATCCTTATTTCAAACTGCTTTTTTGAAAAATATATCTTGAAAGTATAAAAAAAAGATTAGTTTGGCGGTCTTTATAAAAAAGCAATATCAGTCACTTGCATCTTTACTTTGCATTTGCGAGATTGGCGCGGTTACTCCTTTACGCGTCCTTCAGAAGAGCGAAAGCAACACTGAGGAACACGAACCACAAACGACGGAGGGCGCTGGCATTGTTCTTGCCACGTTCTGACTGGTCAACATGAGACCATGACAAAGCGCGGGTAATTTTAAAATGTATAAAAACCTAAACAGAGGAAATAGATTTAATACAGTGAGAAAAATGTTTTATTCGTACAACAAAATAACTCAATTGCTATTTGTTCAATACATTTTCTTCATAGTTCCACCAAATTTTGGTTTCCATAGCAAAATGTTTTGTTGAACCAAACATTATATTTTGTTAAACCATTTAAATTTTTTGTTTAGTCAGCAAAAGTTTTATTGAGCTAAAGAATCATTTTTCTACTCGGTGGGTTTCCTATCACCACTACGTAGCGCGTCCTCAGGTTGCGGATAGAGGAACGGCCCGTAAGGCTGAACAGCCCCCAAGGTTAACTGCGAATACAAGAATAAGCAGTCGCGGACAGCCGATAGGAGCCAGTCGTGGGTGTGGTGAATCTAGCACTGGTAAAAAATAGGTACACGACAGCCATGGCTTGGGGGGACCCACCCATTCGCGTTCATACACAATGGGTGGGTTCTGGCAAGCCAAGGTGCAGCGTGTACCCACCTAGAAACTATACCCGAACCAAAACTAAAAATCTTGTAAGGGAAAAATCCTGCTGCCCATTGGACACTGCAGCGATGACACTGCCCGCAAGGGATGTGTGGAATGATTCGCCTGCATAGGGCCAAAGGGGTATTGATGCCAGTAGGCGCGCTGCCTTGCAGGGGGACGTTAGGGTACGAGGATGAAACTGTAATGTGTCTGACGACAAGATGACATGGTCCTTGTCAGAGTCGGAAAGCTCCCATACTTAGACCTAGGGAGGTATGGGGGTTATCACTCCTGGGACAGTGGACTCACCTACGATCGGAATAGGATCCTAACGTGCGGATTATCTTGAAACTACCATGGCTAACTTGCAAAAACAAAAAACTACAGTTAAAGATCTAAGGGTGGGAACTCTAAACGCGCGTAGTCTAAAAACTGGCCGACTTAGCGAACTCATTAAGATAGCAATTGAATACAAAACTGACGTAATAGCACTTCAAGAAACCTGCTGGTCGGGCGATTTCGCGTCAATTTCTAAAGATGACTATACTTTTCACTATGGGGGAGCTAAGGGGCAAAGACTGGGGACTGGTTTTCTTATTAATAAACGAATTTCGCAAGCACTTATCGACATGCAATTCATTAACGACCGGTTATCATACATTGTACTAAAGGGTAATTTCAGCAAACACGTATTAATCAATGTGCACTGCCCCACCGAGGACAAAGACGAAGACACTAAAGATCTTTTTTATGAAACAATCGAGCAGGTTTTTGACAAGTTCTCAACGTTTGACGCAAAAATAGTATTGGGGGATTTCAACGCGAAAATTGGAAAAGAACCAATGTATAGGCCTACAATAGGATCAGAAAGTTTGCATGACGTCAGTAATGATAATGGAACCAGAGTAATAAACTTTGCAGCTTCAAAGAACCTCGTTGTCAAAAGCACATATTTCAAGCATAAAAATATACATAAGGCCACCTGGACATCACCAGATGGTAAAACTCACAATCAGATTGATCACGTTCTAATAGACAGAAGACGTCATACAAACATTCTCGATATAAGATCGTATAGGGGAGCGGATCTAAATTCAGACCATTTTCTCGTGATAGTAAAACTAAGATCTAGGCTAGCGTTAAGTAAGAAAACAAGCCGCACAGAGCCAACAGTTCGTTTCAATATAGATAAGTTCAAAACAGCAACAGAAACATTAAATTACCAAGTTGAGATTTCTAATAGTTTCGACGCTCTCCAAGAACAGAGAGACGATAACAATAATCACGAGGAGGACCCGGAAACCCTGTGGAGCAATACGAAAAAGGCGATAAAGGCAGCCGCGAAACTTACGATAGGTTTTAAGAAAGTAACCAAAAGCAAACCATGGTTTGACGAAGAGTGCAAACTCTGGTTTGAGAAACGTCGGAAGGCCAGACTAAGTAGTTTACAAAATAAGTGCGATCAAACACATAAGAAATATCTCGAGATTAGCAAAAGTACAAATAGGCTCTATAGATCCAAGAAAAGGGAGTGGGAAAAGAATAAAATACTAACAATAGAAGCGCATAATAAACAAAATAACCCGCGTGAGATGTACAGGGGAATCAATTTTATAAGGAAAGGCTTTCAAAGTAGAACGGAAGTAATGAGGGACGAAAATGGCAATCTAGTAGCCGATGCGACAGAGAGACTGAATTTATGGAAAGATTATTTCGATAAACTATTAAATGTACGCGAAGCCCCCGTTGAAGGTAATCTCGGCGAAATCCACACTGCTGATCTATTAATTAACGATCCTACTGATATAGAAATAGAAATGGCCATCAAGAAGTTGAAAAATAACAAAGCCGCGGGCATCGATGACCTACCGTCAGAACTGATAAAAAATGGAGGCCCTTGCCTCACAAGGCAAATTTGTAAATTGATACGCGCAGTTTGGAAAACAGAACGCATGCCGGAAGAATGGAATACCTCTATCATTATTCCCATCTTTAAAAAAGGCGATAAAACTAACTGTAACAACTATCGGGGAATTTCACTTGTGCCTTCGTGTTACAAGATCCTGTCTAATGTTATCCTAAGTAGACTAACTCCTTTTGCCGAGGAAATCATTGGGGATTACCAGTGTGGATTCCGCCGAAACCGATCTACAAGCGATCAAATGTTTACAATTAGACAACTGTTAGAAAAGAAATGGGAATTTAAAGAAGCAGTACATCAGCTATTTATCGATTTTAAAAAAGCTTACGACTCTATCATACGCGCGCGAATGTACTGGATCCTAGAGTTCTTGGGTGTGCCAAGAAAATTGGTTAGACTTATCGAAATTTGCTTAAGCGGCAGTAAGGGTAGAATACGCGTAAACGGTAGTTTATCTGAAGAGTTTTCGATCCGCGATGGCCTGAAACAGGGCGATGCACTTTCGTGCGTCCTTTTTAACTTAGTTTTAGAATACGTGGTTAGGCAGGTGCAGGCGAATCCGACCGGTGCTACCCTCAATGGGGTAATACAAATTCTTGGATATGCGGATGATCTCGACGTACTAGGGGATGATAAAGAAACGGTAGCTAAAAATGCAGAAATCTTGATCGCAAAAGCCAAAGAGATTGGCTTGGAAGTTAGCGAATCGAAGACAAAATATATGACCGTCGTCAGGTCCGGACAAAGTAATCAAGACGGGGATCTAATGGCCGGAAATATGAAATTCGAAAGGGTTAACGAGTTTAAATACCTCGGGTCTATTATAACTAGCGAAAATAAGATTAAAACGGAAATCAATGCGCGGCTACACGCTGGCAATGGGTGCTATTATGCAGCAAACACGTTACTAAAATCGCGATCGCTATCTAGGAACATCAAAGTAAGAATTTACAAAACGATAATAATGCCGGTCGTCATGTACGGGTGTGAAACGTGGGCGCTGACGAAAGGAGAAGAGAATAGGTTTAGAGTTTTCGAGAATAAAGTACTTAGAAAAATCTATGGTCCAAAAAGGGACGAAGAGACCGGCGAGTGGAGAAAACTGCATAATGATGAGCTGCACGCTCTCTACGGGTCAGCAAATATTAATAGAGTAATGAAAGCGCGTAAATTAAGATGGGCGGGGCATGTAGCAAGAATGGGCAATGAAAGAACAGTAGCGCAAGTTTTAAGAGGGAGACCGACTGGTAAGAGACCCCTAGGCAGACCGAGAAACAGATGGGAGAAAAATGTAAGGGATGATCTAAAAGAACTAGGACATGATTACTTAAACTGGATGGAGAATGCACAAGACAGAGATATGTGGCGGTCTCGGGTAGATGAGGCAATGAATTTTCGAGTTCGAACTGCTAATCTATAATAATAAAGAATCATTTTTACATTCTCATTCTAATGAGAAGGTATTGGTTTTATGTAAAATTTGACATAGTCGGTTTTCATCAAATCTCCACGTTTTGAGACCCCCTGAGCTAGAAAAAACGATTTTTACGAAGGTGTCTGTCTGTAGTCTGTCTGTCTGTCTGTCAGTCTGTCTGTCTGTCTGTCTGTCTGTCTGTCTGTCTGTCTGTCTGTCTGTCTGTCTGTAGCCACGATAACTTTCGAAAAAATGATCAGATTTGATTGAGCTTTGGCACACTTTTTTATGGCCGAAAAATAGAGAACGAGTTCGTTAACCAGCTATTTTTGATGAAAATCCAAAAAGTGAGCACATTTTGAAAATTTTTGAGACCACTTTTTTTGAAGATTTGAATATTCTATGTACAATTATTAGTAGTACGCAAAATTACGAACAAAATATTCTTATGACTTTTCGTGATAAAAAAAAAATTACTGGAGTTATAGCATTTTCAAAATTCCAAAAAACAAACGAAAATGAACATTTTAAGCCGAAAAACGCACGATATGAAAAAAAGTCAAGAGGAGAAAAACGTTGATTCCTGAACACCCTATAATATTTTCATAACAACTTTTTGAATTTTTTGAAAAATAAAAAATTTAAATTTTGATCGCACAAAAAATTAATAAAAAATCAAGAAAGCCATTTTGCTGTCAAACTATGCAAGATACCAGAAAAGATCATCTCACCAAAATTGTGCACCTAAAAAAGATCTACAAATTTCTTATCATTCACCTTTTGATATGACGCGTAGTTTTTGTTTTATTCGTAAAAAACAGCATTGAAAATAGAAAAATCAAACTTTCAGACGAATATTACCAGCTACGAAAAAATGACCGAAACAAAATTTGTTCAACCAAGGAAGAGGTACAAATTTATTGTGACTCACGTTTCGATAGGATGCGTGGTTTTTTTTTATTCGTGAAAATAACATTGACAGTAAAAAAAATCAAATTTTTGAAAAAACAATGCAAGGTACGAAAACATATAAATGAACAAAAATTGTGCATTCAAAAAAGACTTACAAACCCGTAATCAATTTTTATGGTAAGAATATATTGAAAATGAAAAAATTAACTTTTTTGATAAACGGCACAAGCTAAAATAAAATGTTAACTAAGGAAATTTGTCGCCTGAATTATATCATTACTTTTCGTTTGAAATCAAATACAAATTTAGTAATTTGTATATGAAGAACATATAACACGAAACACAAAGTGCGCGTTCAGTGTATTTACCAAATCGCACGCCGTAAGTGCGCTCAAACTTTTTTGTTTCTATCATACGGTTCAAATGATTTTCAAATCAAATATCGAGCGCGAAGCGCGAGTGTCCGGATGAGAATGTGTTCCTTAAGGTCGATAGAACCTTGAGTAAATAAAGTTCCTTTTCAGTATAAAATAAAAACAAATTTAACAATCACTTAATATGTAGAGGTTTTGATAATTTTATAATACTTGCAAACAAACTTTTTCTTTTCATCGAAGTCGAACACGAAGTTCAAAAATCTAGAGGAGCCGAGCGTAAAGCGCGATGTAAATACGCCCGAGCGCGTAGCGCGAGGTGAGTACATAATCGAGCGCGAAGCGCGAGATAAATATATGATCGAGCGCGAAGCGCGAGATCCAACAGTCGCGCGCCCTAGGCGCGTTCAAACTTGCGAGCGAAGCGAGCCGCGCGCGAAGCGCGCGATGAGAATGTGCCCGCGAAGCGGGCAGATTTTTTTACATTGGAAACTTAAAAATTTTCATTTTTGCAAAGTTTATACTTCAATACAAAATATTTATCAAGTTTTTTTTTTAAATTGGCTTTCACAGATATCTTAAGAATTCATTTAGCTGCCGTTACAAAAAAAAGTTAATCGATTGAAAATATTAGCCGGAATATTACATTGAACATTTTTCCATACAATGTTCACACTGTGCAGCGCCAACCCTGGGCAAAGTCAATATAAGCCGTAACAAAGTATCCGTATATAGTGCTTTTATTATGTAAGTTTTGATCATTAAAAATTTGGAGCAGCAAGTCAAATTGAATGCTTATGGCCGGAATGTAACTAGCCTAATATAGAATGAATATATTTTATTAATTCATTACATTTTTCCAAAGTAGGACGCCCGAGTGGGGCCAAATTGGCGCCTTAGAACTATTTGGGAAAAATCGGGCATATTTCCACACGGGATGTATTCTTCATAATCGATAACTTTCGATTGTTATTCCAGCTAGTAACATGGTGGCCACTAACATGCAATGCAAAAATTTTCAGCCATTTTTCGGTTTTTTCGGGTTTGCAAAAAATGTTCCCGGTCATTCAAGTTTTGGAAGTCAAGTTTTTAAAGATGAAATTTTCTAATTTGAAGTATCCAAATGTTGTGGAAGGGCGAACCCATCTACCTGAGTCCCAAACCGGACCCTTGCAAGATCTCTATTATTGTAAACAAGGATTCTATAGGATCTAAAAGGATGGCAGAAGCGGTGCACTCGAGTTCCGTCCCGCGGTCAAAATAGCCATCGGTTGCCCCTCCGTACCTTCTCTGCTCTTCTCCCCCACCCTGGGATACCTTTGCGGCTGAGAAAGTTGCGTTCTGCAAGCACATCAAGTTACCCGGTGCCCCCTACTCTTTTACTCTTTCACGACTTTTAACAAAATAGTAAAATTTTCATCAAAATAATTATTTTAAACAAAATAGTAAACTTTTAACCAGTAGTGATTAATTCTGAAGGAGAAACGATATTTATTGCAAAAATAAAAATAGTCCTGGTTTTCAAAAAAATATCGGGCTGTTTCCCGGTGCTCAAAATTGCAGGATATAGTTTCCCGTTTTTCCGGTCAGTGGCCACCCTGCCTGAACTTTGAATTGTGCAGTTCTGGAATTTATCTAAATTGAAATATATAGTTGAATTTCTTATTACTCAAAGTAAATTGATTGTCCACGTTGTGATTTTGAGTTCTTTGCATAAGAACGGTTAGCCGTAAGCTAGAGGGTGCAGCATCCCAACCTCTAGGGAATTCCTAGGGGACAGATGAATGGGTGCATGGTTTATGATCCGTGATATGGAAACGCTAGAAGAATTGTAAGCTCAGTGACTAAAGAACAGTGTTATATTTTTGTAAAGTAAAAATGGTCTTGTAATTTGTTCTCATCGCCCTTATTCGATTTTTGAGAATAGAACCATCCCAGTTCATAACACCAAAACTAAACTTCAAAGTAAAGCTGTTGAAAAGACACTCATATGAATTCAAAATATTCAAAATTAAACCTTAAAACATTTAGAATTCAGCAAATTTCAGTTCAGACGTTATCTATAAGTAGAAAATGGAATCCTTTCAATTTTAATAGGCTTAATTCTAAAGGCTTAAAAATTAGTCACTGCTCTTTAAAATAATTGTAAAAATATGATTCATAAACACAGATATATGCAATTGCAAACTTGAAATATTTTTACTGTCAATAGCAATATTATAAACAAATATTAAATTTAGCATTTTTTAATGGAAACTGTTTTTCTTATTGAATCATGTTGCACGTAACTTAAAGGTAATGTTTTACTAGGAAATTTTGTTATCAACTCTTAATTATTATTTTTGGTAGCTTTATTAACAAATTCCTAAATAAATAGTCAACTGTAGCTATTTTACGCCTGAATAAGCGAAGAAAAAAAACATCATTTTTTTCATTGAAATATTCTAAATTTAATATTCGTTTGTAGTATTGTTAATAAAAATTATCATTGAGTTACCTGCAACATGATTAATATTTGTTTATAATAAGCATTATTGATCTAAACAAGTTTTTTTTGCGACATTGCACCGCATATAAGTAATTGTTTATATGATTTGTTTCTAACAATCTGGTTGAATTATAAACTAAATATTAATTTTTCGGAATTATATGCACTTTCATTTTGATGCATAACGAGCAGATTGGAATTAAAAGAGCGGTCTTTGTGATGTTCTGAAGGATTAAATGCTGAACATTTTTAAAACAAAAGACATCGAAATAGGTTAAGAATTGTCGACTGTAGTACATTATGAACAGCAAATTCCCGATCCAGCCCTCTATGCGGTGTCCCACTGAAACAGAATCATATCACTCACACGCGGGACTCCTGTCCGCGGCAGTGGAACGAATCAGGCTGCGCTCAGGCGGATTTTCTTTTAGTAGGGCAAAAAAACGTCTGCAGACAAATTAACTTGGAGAAGGCACTTCTTATTCGGTTTAGACTTCTTCTGTCTAAATAACAGCTAATAAAATTCAACATAGATCCTTCATTTTTTTTCAAAGTCTTTTATTATTTTTTGTTTCATAAACAAAATGAAAAAAAATTTTGACTCTTAAGAAGAATCGTTTTTTTTTAAATACTTGGCTTTATTTCGAAACACCTGAAATCAGTGAATCAACTGTCCACAAAGTTTTTTTTCAGTAGAAGCACAGATGTTTAAAAATGTATTGAATTTTTATAAACAAATTAGTAAACGAACGTGGTTTAGTAAGGATAGACAGCGATTGGTCACTTGATACAGGCTAAATCTCAACAATTCATCAACAAAAAGAGTTTTTAATTAAATTAATGACAGTTTATAAATAATTTGTTATTCTATAAATAATTCTTATGAACAATGATACACGTCAGGTCTTTGTGATTGAAAAAATTAAGCCTTTTCTACGAAACTAACTATAAATCATTCGGCAATGGCATCTTATTATCATATTTGGTCATCCAATATGACGATGATGATTTAAAAATACTTAATTAACAAATGTACTGTTTGGCTATATTTCGTCGTACAAACTTGATTCTATCAACATAATGAACTGTAAATCACTGAATTTTAAACTTTCAAAGGACATTTAGATGACAGTCAATAATTTTTATTGATAATGACAATTTTTTAAACAAATCTTGATCTCTTAATCTACAACAATTGTTGATTGTTCAAACAATCTTAATAAAATACTTTTTCAATAAAAGAAAACGTAGGATATATACGGAATTTTATCAGCTTTCATTTACAAAGAAAAAATCACATCGAATAAAAATTATCTTCTCCAAGTTGATTTGTTTACTAACTTTGTTTGCCCTTCCGTACGACATTCTACCTTACAAGTCCAAAAGTCCGACTTGTTTCACTGACGCGGTCGGAAATCCCGCGCGTCAGTAGAATGATCCTGTTTCGGTCAGACACATATGATGTCTCTCCACTGTTCGTGTTAGGAGTACCTCGGTATACATACATACATAGATCAGCAGTTCGAACTCGAAAGTTCATTGCCTCACTACCCGATTCGGGTAGTGTTTCTAGGTGGATATTTACTACCAATGTGGGCCCACCACACCCACGACGGTACCTCGGTATAGTGGGACAAATTCGCCGGGCAGGTGGAAGCACATCGATTTGGTTTTTTTCCAAAAATTGAAGAGCCTATTTACACCGCAGTAATTGTTGCTGCAGTAGCCGAAACTGCTACGCTCAGCAACCAATCAGAAGCGTCAGTTGTAAATAGTATGTTTCTGATATGGTGTCGAATGTAGCAATTTCCGCTTATGTAGCAAAAATAGCTACAATGTGAATAGGCTCAATACTAAATTATATATTTCCATATTGATTAATGTTTAGTGGTCACAAAATAGATAAGTATTTGTTTATTTAATTTTTTTGTTTATTTTATTTTATGCTGTTACAAATAAAATTTATTAAAAACCTTATATTTCCACATGTTATCATGTTAATAAGATTTAAAGTGATTAAAAAGGTTTTGTACACAAAATTTAAACAATCCAGTGTCATTTCTTCTTTTTCCCGGTTTTTTGATTCAGCGGCCGACCAGCAATAAGCTTTTCTAAATGTAAAAATATTAATTAATTATACATAAGTTATATGTAATATATAACAATACTTAATATTAGTTATTGTAATTATACTAGTGGAAAATAAAATGTGATTCACTATTGGAACATTTTTATTTCAGTGTAGTATAGTGCCGAAAAATATTTTTTGTGTTAAAACCAGAACATTTTTCGCGTGTAAGATTGAATTTATTTAAAACAATACAACATTTTTGTTCTGTTAAATATTTTCGCAATGTTCGGCAATGATGAGGATATGAAAAAAAAAGTTAAAGCTTTATATTGTCAAGAAAATTTATTTTGCACAAAATCTCTATGCTTGCTTCCAAAAATGCTCCTTGATTTAAACAAAGTTAATATTTTTCAAATAATAAAAACCTAGGGTTAAGTGATGATTACCCAAAATTATATGCTTCGAACTTTAATACACTATATCATGGATCGCAAGTTAGTCGTTTCATGAAATGGCTACAATAGTTAGATAGATAGTGAAACTCAGATCTATTGCACTAACTGTCTAAAGGTGCTTGCTCAGTTAATGAAACGGCTTAAAATTCTAGACAGACAATATAACTATCTTAATTATTTTTGTAATAAAGTTTAGTGAATGTAATTTTAAACATCGCAAGTACAGTTTTAAAATTTGGTTAGTCTTATTATAGAAATATATAGTTCATTACGCTGCCGGCTGAAGAAGAACTTACTTAGTGACATTTTGATCAAAAATAAGTTTTTGTTATCAGTGCGCTCGTGAGAAAAAGCTGCATCTAACTGTGGTGATAAAAATTTGTAATGTTAATTATTTATTGTAAAAACGATTATTAAAATATGCGAAAAATGTAGAAAAGCAATAAATATAATAGACAAAAATTAAAAAAGACAATTTATTTTGAGTAAAACAGAATATAGTGAATAAAAATATTCCTTTTTATTAAAACTAAAGCATTCTTGCTAAAAATTTCAGACAGATATTGTAACGGTCGATTGTTATGAAATCCGCTAGAAGTTCATGAACTGTTTAGACATTTCATGAAATATCTATTTAGTTGTCACATTGAGAGGCTACGACATATACATATATAATCATACATTTTGCACCAATAAACAATACGTACTACACGTGGTGCACACGATACTTCATGTAAAAAATGTCTGCTACGGGCTTTTAGAGGAATTTAGATTTTAGCGGCCCAGGACCGAGACCTACACTCTAAAAACAGACTATTGACTGTCAAACGATTCCCTTCACTATTAAAGGATTTTCCATTAAAAATTGGCATGAGAGGAAATACTTTCACAGTTAAAGGATTGTCGTTTCAAATGCTATCCTTTAAGTGTTAAAAGATTTCCTTTGATCTTGAAGTGAAATATATTTTCGGACAAAAGAAAGAATAATTTGAACGTTAAAAGAAAATTTATTGCATCTATTACGTGCAACAAATATACAAAAGCCGAACTTTGGTGAATGTAAATATAAAATCGATATAAAATCGACGCTTTACAAAATCATTTCATAAAGAATGTCTTACGAACTTTCGATTGTCAAAAGCAATAAAAAAATTTATACTTCAAATTGTCAAAAGCGTAAAAATCAATGAAAAGTGAGGTTATGCGGATCAAAAATTGTTCTTTCAGTACACGTACCTTCCAAAGTTTTTGCATCACAATCTGGGATTCCTATTTTTTTGAAGTAATCCATTTTTGACATCATTTCGCTCGTTTTTCCACTCACTTTATCAATTAATAAATAAATCGTGTAGTGGAAAAATTCACTCATGCGCAGATGCACTTTCTCCGCTAGCCAACAAATTAAATCCTTCAATAGTTAAAGGAATTCTTTTCAAAGTCAAAAGAAATCGTTTATCAGTAAAACTACTTTCGTTTTGCATTTAACGGATAAGTCTTTGAACAGTGAAACCATTCTATTGACGGACAAAATAAATCTGCTTAATTTCAAAGGACGCATTCTGAAAGGAACGTAATTTCACTGATAATAGACTTTTTCTTAGAGTGTAGTGGGGGCGAAGGGTCCAGGACACAGCCTTGTCGGGGGTTCGGAAACGGAGTCCCCCGTAAAGAAAAAAGAACTAATACGAAAACACACATTGCTGCTTCAGATAGCTCGAGCGGTGATGGTTTACCGCCACCACTTTTCTCTATTCGGCCCAACACTTGAGGGCCTGATAGCAAAAGCAGAGTAGAAAAAACGTCGCAGCAAAAACGAGTTAAAAAGAAACAAGAATAACGAGGATTAAGTCGTATATTATAACATAAAAGTGTAATACAATGATAGATTATAATATAATCTTCCATACTATTATATCATTATATTATAATATACCTCACTTATATACCCCTCACTTTAGCCTCTGCTTTGACCTCTTCAACAAACAAACGTTTCTCATTTACGTAAAATTCACTTTTACATCCATAACCTTTCCACGTTTCTGGATTAGGTCATTAGGAGCTTGGAGCGCGTTTTGATACATGATAATTAGGTTATGAAGCGGTACTTGGGACTTGGCCAGTTGGCATAGAGATGACAGCATTTTCTGTACGCTCCATGAATGTTGGATACTTTATAATCCTGTGGTGGAACTCCGGGGCCGTTTCGCAGTTGAAAATCTAACGGACCTCTCTTTCTATCTCCACACGTTAGAAAAGGAGGTTCGTTCCATTTTCGACTTTCGACACGGCCCCGGAGTCCCACTGCTATTTTCCGGGAAATGTGTTTATAATATTAATACACTTGAATCTCGCTATAACGACCTTCGACATAACGAGCTCTTGCTAAAACCAGCGCACGATCTCGAGCTACAACGAGCAGAATGTCTTCCTCCTCATCTACACTATTTCGCCAGGAGGGCGCCCAAATTTGATTCAGTAATCGACATCTGTCATTTGAAGTTTTAAAATTATAGTTTAAAATATACATTTTCTTATTTAGGGGTTTAAAATATTGAAAATATTGTAAAAGAATATTCATACTTCAAATTAAACTTAAGCTTAATAATAATTTTAGTCACATTTTCTAGTCTCAAAATTTATTCTATGCATTTGTCCGTACTTTATCATTTATAAACGTACTGCACGATGAAAACAATTGTTCATAATCTTAATTTGGATAAATATTTATTTTGAAATGCACGTTTCTTGGAACTGTATATACTTACTTTATCAATGATCTCATCCATGAATTCGTTCTCACATAAAATAACAATTAAGAATACATATAAAATGATAATTACATAATATACATACCAGAGAAAAACGTGGCATTTCTTATTTACAAGCTACCAAATCGTTTACACTTGCGCATCGTTCTGTTGAGAACATGAGACACAGTCGCACACACAAACAAAGACACACACACATTAAACATCCCATTGTCGTTATAGCGCAATTTTTGGTTCCCAAGCTCCTCTTTATAGCAAGATGCGAGTGTAATAATGTGTACCCCCACCACAGACTTCTTTCAGTCGTCGGTAAACAGGAACCTACTATTCGCCAAATAGGTGGTGTGAAGTGCCCATAACACACATGTATTGCATAAAATTAGATATGACTGAGTTTGCCAATATATCTATATTAGGCGAATTAGAAGCCTAATAACGGTGTGGCTCTCTCTCGAGCCTCATATTGATCGAAATCGCTTTGTCTTAATTAATTTTTGAGCGCAAACCAAGGATCGTTGCTACAGGGCACTATTATAGCACATGATGTTGGGCATTTCAATTCAATTCTGAGTGTACTAAATTATTAATGATAAATAGAAACTAGATTAAATCGACCCTTAACACTCTTCATTTTCACAAATACTGAAAACAATTTGCGAGAGATTCCAAGAAAACATAAATGCATAACTTATTCTTCAATTACAAACAATCTTACAATGGAGTTTTTAAGAAAGTGATAACGATTTTTTTCTTTATAATTTTGTTTGTAAATGAAAATTAAAATTGATTTTTTGAAAAAAAACAATACCCAATTTTTTTTCCATTTCAAAAAAAGCTCTTTTGGACTCTTAAAAATAATATATAAGAAAAAGTGAGATAGAAATATTTTTTCAATCAAATTGACATTTTTACGCTCGAGGGTACGACGTTCAACTTACGCAAGCGCCGCGCCTGAGCACGAATATTCTAAGGTCTAACGTGCCTATAAACTTACATTTAAATCTCTTGGGACAATTTGTTGTCGGTATGCATATTATATAATCGTATCATAATCATATATATATATATATATATGATCCGCCAATAGTCATAAAGCTTTGAATGTCAAATTCTTTGTTAAAAAGCAAATTACAAATCATAATGACAAAATGTTGCGCGAACAATAGTTTTCAAACTATTAAGCATTGAAATTGGCCAATAGAAACTCACTATTTTCGCGTGCCCATAAGCTTCCTGCGCGAATTTTTTTAACCAAGGTTCACTTCAGATCAGTAGAAAAATAGTTATGGTTTGCAACTTCATGGTGCTTCGGTAACAGTTTCTCTCTTGTCTGGCTGATAAATATTTTTCTACTGATCTGAAGTGAACCTTGGTAAAAAAAATTCGCGCAGGAAGCTTATGGGCGCGCGAAAATAGTGAGTTTCTATTGGCCAATTTCAATGCTTAATAGTTTGAAAACTATTGTTCGCGCAACATTTTGTCATTATGATTAGTTGTTTGCTTTTTAACAAAGTATTTGACATTCAAAGCTCCTCTACAGATAATGTCTCACTTTTGCGTACTTGCTCTTTTTTGGTAACCTTTAATTCGTTTTTAATTTTCAGAGGAAAATCAGTTTTTTCCTCTAAGGAATACTGTTTAAGAGCAAAATGAGTTCCATCTTCTGTCGGAATAACTGCAGTCAAATCTCACTGATTTCCAGTAAAATCTCACTTTTTGAAAAAGCCAGAAGTGCGTCACTGACAATCAGTGAGATTTCACTGGTTTACTCAGTTTAATTCCTTTACTGGTTTAATCAGTGAGGTTCACTGGTTACTCAGTCTCAGTAGTCATCTGGATGTACGCGTTGTCGTCCGTCAGCTGGTTAGGTATGACACTTATCATTCCTCACTTTTGTGCTAAACTTTGCAAAATCATCTTTTAAAAACGGAACTTTACTCTCACGACAAAAATGAGAACCGGGCTGCAATATAATAGGATATAATATATTGCGCCTGACTCTAGGAAGACCCGTCACTTTTTCAACGCGTCGCGTCACACAAAGTCAAATCCCAGTGGCCAGGAGCCTCCCTACTTTCAAGCGAATATATAATATCCCCTGCTTATTGCAGCCAGGCTCCAAATATTTCCAACACAAACATTAGTACAAAGTAAAGTTCTTTTCCACTCGAGAAATTCAAAGACCCGACCGGCGACACGCGCGTACTAGACGACTGGAAGTTTACGTCTTGGCAGCGTGGAGCACTATTCAACTGGTTGAATCTATCATTTGGCGTCACTGGTATATTTAGTAACGCTGTTCAAGTTAATTCACTTACTGCTTTACCCAGTAAAAGTGGGAAAATCACTGGCTCACCAGTGATAATTCAAAATACTGATTCAACCAGTAGCAATTTCACGGGTTCAGTTTAAGAGAGCAAAAAAGACCACCCGGTAATAAGCGTTGAATAGAGAAAAATTAATATTTTCAGATTTCAGCGTAAAAGTGAAGATTATTCTATTCTTTTGAATACGCGATTTTTCCATCTGTCTAAAATGCCATCATAAGAATAGGATATCTCCGAAACTAATTCATTTATATTTCCATAGCGACCGCCGCATAGTTTCCTATTCCCAAAAAGAGAACGAGTTTTCAGAATATTTAATTTTTTCTAATTGTACCAGTAGGCACACTTCACAGAGATGTTTTGTATTCCGCAAAAGTGGTCATATTTTGAGTCTATTTAATTCCTTCTAATCAGTTCACAAAATATGTGTAACAAATTGTTTTAATTCCTTCATGTGAAATATAAGTTCTGAAATTTTAATTCTAATCAGTTCAAGTCTGCCTCTCTAGAGTTAAAATTATTTTAATTCACACGTTTGAGTAGATTTCATCTGTAATGTATTCTCCTCAATGTTGGCAGGGATTAATGCATTTTTAACAAATGAAATATAAATAAATATAAATTTGAATATTTTCCGAATGTGAAAGTTATAAAATGATTTAATAATGAAAAAATAGGTTAAATAAATGCATCATGAATATGTAATAGTAATTAAATAGTAATGGACGAAATCCATTTCAAATCAGGCAGGTCCTACACTTGAAGTCGCAGAATCTCTCGGGGGAAAATATATTGGTTTCTAGAGGAAATTAAGCAATACGTATTAAAAATTGACAAAATGGCGGCGGTTTATCTGAAAATATCAAAAGTCGATTGTCTCAAAAAACCCACACTTATATTTTTTGTCCATTTTTTTTTTAATTTGTACTATCATAAGGAAAATACCTTGTGAGTTTTATGTGGGCTAAATAACTTTTGTGGCCAGGAGAATTTTTTTTCATGAAATCGAATTTTCACATTTTTCTTGCAAAATATAACAGATACGAAAAAATGTGAAGAAAATAATTGGCACAGTTAGAAAAGTTTTACAAAAAGTTTTTTCACTCATTTATAATATCTTGTACCATTTCCGAGAAAAATAAGAAAATTCAATATTTCTTTCGGCAGGGCAGCCAATTATTTTATCTGTAAAAATCTGTTATTAACTATATTATAAATTGATTTTCTGTACACAGTTTCAAAATTAGGATACTCTTGTCGTTTGGCATTCAAATTTATTCTTCGAGTTTTACCTATTATTGCGAATCTAAATTTCTATAGAGACACTAAACTATCACAGAATGATAGAAAACAATAAATAAAGACATTTTCGAATTTCAATTGTTCATTTATATATAAAATTTAAAAACCAAGTTAGAGGACAAGAAACATATGGGCAATTTCTGTGAGAGGGGGCAAACCCCACCTTTTTTATTTTTTAAAAATATTTTTACAAACTTTTATTTATATAAAAAAGATATTCTATACGTTTTATACGGGCTAAAATTGTTTTGTGGTCAAGAGAATTTTTTTCTTTATGAAAACTGAATTGTTTTTACATTCTCATTCTAATGAGAAGGTATTGGTTTTATGTAAAATTTGACATAGTCGGCTTTCATCAAATCTCCACGTTTTGAGACCTCCTGAGTCAGAAAAAACGATTTTTACGAAGGTGTCTGTCTGTCTGTAGTCTGTCTGTCTGTCTGTCTGTCTGTCTGTCTGTCTGTCTGTCTGTCTGTCTGTCTGTCTGTCTGTCTGTCTGTCTGTCTGTCTGTAGCCACGATAACTTTCGAAAAAATGATCAGATTTGATTGAGCTTTGGCACAGTTTTTTATGGCCGAAAAATAGAGAACGAGTTCGTTAACCAGCTATTTTGGATGAAAATCCAAAAAGTGAGCACATTTTGAAAATTTTTGAGACCACTTTTTTTGAAGATTTGAAAATTCTATGTACGGTTATTAGTAGTACGCAAAATGATGCACAAAATATTCTTATGACTTTTTGTGATAAAAAAAAAATTACTGGAGTTATAGCATTTTCAAAATTCCAAAAAACAAACTAAAATGAACATTTTAAGCCGAAAAACGCACGATATGAAAAAAAGTCAAGAGGAGAAAAACGTTGATTCCTGAACACCCTATAATATTTTCGTAACAACTTTTTGAATTTTTTGAAAAATAAAAAATTCAAATTTTGATCGCACAAAAAATTAATGAAAAATCAAAAAAGCCATTTTGCTGTCAAACTATGCAAGATACCAGAAAAGATCATCTCACAAAAATTGTGCATCTAAAAAAGATCTACAAATTTCTTATCATTCACTTTTTGATATGACGCGTAGTTTTTGTTTTATTCGTAAAAAACAGCATTGAAAATAGAAAAATCAAATTTTCAGACGAATATTACCAGCTACGAAAAAATGACCGAAACAAAATTTGTTCATCCAAGGAAGAGGTACAAATTTATTGTGACTCATGTTTCGATAGGATGCGTGGTTTTTGTTTTATTCGCGAAAATAACATTGACAGAAAAAAAAATCAAATTTTTGAAAAAACAATGCAAGGTACGAAAACATATAAATGAACAAAAATTGTGCATTCAAAAAAGACTTATAAACCCGTAATCAATTTTTGTGGTAAGAATATATTCAAAATGAAAAAATTAACTTTTTTGATAAACGGCACAGGCTAAAATAAAATGTTAACTAATAAAATTTGTCGCCTGAATTATATCATTACTTTTCATTTGAAATCAAATACAAATTTCGTAATTTGTATATGAAGAACATATAACACGAAGCACAAAGTGCGCGCTCAGTGTATTTACCAAATCGCACGCCGTAAGTGCGCTCAAACTTTTTTGTTTCTATCATACGGTTCAAATGATTTTCAAATCAAATATCGAGCGCGAAGCGCGAGTGTCTGGATGAGAATGTGTTCCTTAAGGTCGATAGAACCTTGAGTAAATAAAGTTCCTTTTCAGTCTAAAATAAAAGCAAATTTAACAATCACTTAATATGTAGAGGTTTTGATAATTTTATAATATTTGCAAACAAACTTTTTCTTTTCATCGAAGTCGAACACGAAGTGCAAAAATCTAGAGGAGCCTAGCGTAAAGCGCGATGCAAATACGCCCGAGCGCGTAGCGCGAGGTGAATACATAATCGAGCGCGAAGCGCGAGATAAATATATGATCGAGCGCGAAGCGCGAGATCTAACAGTCGCGCGCCCTAGGCGCGCTGAAACTTGCGAGCGAAGCGAGCCGCGCGCGAAGCGCGCCATGAGAATGTGCCCGCGAAGCGGGCAGATTTTTTTTTCTTGGAAATGGTACAAGAAAATATCTTGAAGATATCATAAATTATAAAGAAACTTTTTGTAAAACTTTTCTAACTGTGCCAATTATTTTCTTCACATTTTTTCGTATCTGTTATTATTTACAAGAAAAATGCGAAAATTCGATTTCATGAAAAAAAAAAATCTCCTGGCCACAAAAGTTACTTATCCCACATAAAACTCACAAAGTATTTTCCTTATAATAGTACAAATTTAAAAAAAATTGGCAAAAAATATAAATGCGGGTTTTTTGAGCAAATCGACTTTTAATATTTTCAGATAAACCGCCGCCATTTTGTAAATTTGTAATACATATTGCTTAATTTCCTCGAGAAACCAACATATTTTTCCCCCGAGAGATTCTGCGTCTTCAAGTGTATAGGACCTGCCTGATTTGAAATGGATTCGGTCAATGATAATTGATAATAATAAGAAATAATTATTTCCAATCATTATAATAATTTTTCTTATCATAAAAGTAAAGCATAATTGTTTATAAATGTTATTCACATTTTTGAGAAAATAAATAATTAATAGTAAAGGAAGATATTGACAGTAAATAATTAGATATTCATAAATTAACAGGGCATCTACTGTGCAGGAATTTAAGGAAATCCAGGATTTGTCCGGGAATTAAACCAAATCCGGGAAAATCCGGGAACTGCCATTGATTATATCTTTGTTACGGAAAGTGCATTCCATTGCATTTCAGCAAGTCATTTCCGGTTTGAAAAAACTTATCCGGATAATCAATCAAAGTATTTTTATTTGACACTTACAACTTTTGTTAAATCTCTTGAAATCTTTTGAATTATTTTCATATCCTTCAAGAATAAACTTTAAAATCCCGTCAAATCCCTAGAAATTCCTTAAAATCACTTGAGTTCTTCTATAGAATCATTTAAATGTCTCTCTCGAAATGTCTCGAAATTCGTTATACACAATTGAAATCTCTTAAAATTCTTTATATTTTCTTAAATGCCTTAAAATCCCTTAAAAAACTACCTCAACCTTCTTCTAAGTATTGTAAGTATTTATAATGGAGCACTGGTACAAATATTAATATTAAATATATTATTAAAAGCATGTTTATATAATTTCGATTAACTTTTTCTTAATCACATACAAATGACAATTTTACGAGTCGAAATTTTAGCCCTATATAAGATCTGCATTATTCCAAATAGAACCTACTTCAGCCCTGCTTACCCGCCATGTCCTCTTTTGAACCCCGTTGGAGCTACTTTAGCCCAATTTAGAACCTCTTAAAATTCTCATATTCATATTTTCAAGTCCTCTATTAGACCTCCAAATTCTCTGTCAATTTTAGGAACTTGAATAAGACCTCTTTAAGTCTTGTGCAACCCTCGAGGCACCCTTTTCGTTCTCTTAGGACTTATGTAATTATTGTGTATTTATATGTCATTTCATTTTAAATATTTAATTTGTTATTACATAGTAAAAATACTTATGGATAATAAGCTAGAATAATGCTAATTTTGTTGAAGTTAATAATATAATTTCTGGAAAATATTATTGAATATTATTTCCTCTTCTTCTCATTGGTCGAAATAAAAAATTCAAATATTTTAAATCAGATGAAAATCCAAATTGTTGAGAGACAAGCAATTTCTTCCTTCAGATCAGAAAAATTAAAAATTTATCATGCAAAGTTAATCAAATGTGTCTTGCCACTAAGCCAAGCATTAAAAATTTCACCATGTAGTTCCTTTTTTTATTCATGTTGTTCAGTGTTTTTTAGTTTGTGCATTAAAATGTATATGTTTGAATCCTATAAACAATTATACCTGCAAAATATCTTATTTTATAATTGAGAACATGGATTTTTCTTACATAGTAATACAATTGAAGTAATATATGAAATTAAATATTTTAAAGTTTAGAAATAAACAAATGAGGTAGCGAAGAGTCGGGTCTGGTGGCGCATATTGGAGCGAAACGTCAAAATTTGATTTAAAACAGCCTAGAGCCGATAATTCTTAATCGACTTTGATATTTTTCACTTAAAACTCTCGAAGAAATTATTTTTATTGCACTTCTGAATTAACAAATAAAGTGAGGAAAATGGCAATTTTTGTCATTTAATTTTTTTATCTTCCCGTAAACAATCGAAATAAACTCCGGATCAATTGAAATAAGTGCAGCAGCATCTAATAAACAAAATTAATACATGCAATGTTTGAAAGAAATTGTATTAACAGATATTCAAATTCGAACAGTGCATAAGTTAATATAGTTTGTTTCAAACAATAACAGATGCATTTGTTTATATAAGTTTGTGTATAATATTATTAAATATGTTGGAAGGACCAAATTTTCTGATGAAACATCTCTATTCAATCAATTTAAAGTCATTTCAGTGAAAGTAGAATGTATTTCTGTGAATGAATGTTCAAATAGTGCACCTGTTTATAGAGTTTTTGCTTATAATTTGTGTATACAAAAAGTAGCTAAAACATTACATGAATAAAATTCTTGTACTAGGTGCTACTACACTTATTTTGATTGATTCCGAGTTTATTTCCATTGTTTATGGAAAGATAAAAAAAAAGTTGTAAAAATTGACATCTTCCATTGTATTCGGCTACACAAAAGTGCGATTAAGAAGATACTAAAAACTCGGATCTCATAATTCACTTTGGAATATAGTTAAGAGTATTAACACAAAATTGAAGTCGATTAAGAATTGTCGGTTCTAGGCTGTTTTGGAACAAATTTTGACGTTTTGCTGCACTGTGTAGAGGTGTGGGGTACGGTGGATATTATAAATAACGCCCGTGTTTGTGGATTTTCACATTAATTTGTTACATTAACTAGCTCTTGTTGATTGGATAAATAGTGCTTAACTGTAATTTCTGTTTCAAAGAACGTGTCATAAAGAGTAATGATAAAAAAACAGTTTTGGTGGGAACAGATGCAAAAGTCTTTGGCGAAAATGAAGTATTTACAGCATATATGACAAAAATGAAAACATTATTGTTTAATAGGACAAGTATTTTTATGGCTTCTGATATCATTAATTGGTTGTATAAACTTTTTAATTATATTAAAATAATTAACTCTTGCAACATCACGTCTGGGGCATTATGTGTATTTTAGTAAGCAAGTGAAGGAATAACTGCGGTTTGCGATATACTTTGCTTTGATTGATAAGGAAACATTTAATTACAGTTGAAAATGTTTAAAGTAATTTTTCTTCGTTACATTAAACACTTCGAAATTGTTATGTTGTATACTTTTTATTCTACAATCTTCATATTATTGAAATAAACAGCATTTGAGTAATAACAATCCTCGCTGATAATGTGAGCTTTATCTTAAAACATACACACATCAAGATCATATTTCGATTATAATTTATAGCACGCTTAATTCAAATCTGGCCACCATAACACACTTTCCCCTAGTTACTATACAACATTTCAGTGCCAAATGACACACAAGTATCCAAGGTAAAAAAAAAACAAAAAAATTACATATGACTCAGGCCAACAAAAATTGTCGGCCCGGCACTGGTCGTTTCTCACAAGCGCTTAGAATTTTTACATTCTCATCATAATGAGAAAGTATTGGTTTTATGTGAAAAATGACTTTCGCGGATTCCATCAAATGTCGACGTTTTGAGGCCCCCTGAGTCAGAAAAAATGGTTTTTACGTCGGTGTCTGTCTGTCTGTCGTTGTCGTTGTCGTCGTTGTCGTCGTCTGTATATCGGATAACTTTTGAAAGACTAATCGGATTAGATTGTGCTTTGGCACACAGTTTCAGGGGGCGAGAAGAGGAATCGAGTTCGTTAACCAGCCATTTTGGATGAAAATTCAAAAAGTTAGAGCATTTTCAAAAATTTTTAGACCACTTTTTTCCAAATTTCAAAATTATATGTGCGGGCGCTTATAGTACTCGAAAATCTAAACAATTTATCCTTACGACTTTTTTTGATAAAAAGAACATTGTCCGAGTTACAGCATTTTCAAAATCCCCCCAAAAAAGCGAAAAGTAACATTTTCGGCCAAACAACGCACGATACGAAAAAAAGTCAAGATAGGAAAAGTGTTTCTTTTCGCACGTCCTACAAGATTATCATAACGCCTTTTTGAATTTTCTTGAAAAATCGAAAATTCATATTTTTATTGCACAAGAAATAATGAAGAATGAAAAAAATGAATTTCACGGTCAAACTATGCAAGATACGACAAATCATGACTGGACTAAAATTGTGCATTCAAAAAAGATCTACACATTTCTAATGGGTCACTTTTTGATAGGATGTGTAGTTTTTGTTTTATTCGTAAAAAATAACATTAACAGTGAAAAAATCGGCCCGATAAGCGGGCACATTCTCATCAAAACTTTGCTTATTTACTTTATTTTTCATCTCGGGTGTGTTTTTTCACAATATTTCATTGTTTTTATGTTCTCAATACTATTTCTAACGATTGAAACAATAAAATATAATAATAATTCAAACGATTTATTCTGACTGAAAATCTGACTTTTATTTCAGAATGCGTTTTGATCTTTGTTTACTAAAATAATTTCTGTGAAAAAATTCGACTATTACATTTATATTTCAAGAACTATGTTCCAAAAAGACGTAATGAATATATATATATATATATATATATATATATATATATTAAAAAAAAAAAAAAAAAAGAGTTATTGGTTCCTCGTTTAGAGGTGGGCCGAGAATGCGCAGATGGAAACATATGAACTCCTATCTAATACAACGCTGCTGAAGGCTGGTGACCTTCTCAGTATAAAACATCAACCAATTGCGACTCTCTCGGTTTCCATTCCTTGTCCTCGCCCCCCTTCCCCTCCCCCCGTAACAGAAGTTTTGGTGGGACTGACGTAAGAACTGGACTCTCCACTATACGACGAATCACTACTTAACTTGGGCCTGATTTCGACTCGCACAACAAATTTCGCGCATAAAGGTTTTGAAATATGGTCAGGAGTAGATAGGGAATCACATGGTAGTCAAGGGGTCGGTTTGATTATGAATGAAAAAGCAAGATATATGTTCCAAAAACGACTTAAATACTTTTTTTCTCCCCTTTTCAGATAGTTGGAAAAAAATCTTTCTGATTGTAGGATTTATTATAAAGATACGGAAATATACGCTGAAGTAAAGGAATTACCTTCTTCATTTTAAATCAAATACAACTTTAGTCATTTTTATCTGAAGAACATTGAACATATGGTCGTTGCGAAGCGCGACGACCAAATTGCGCGCAGCAAGCGCGCTCAAACTTTTGGGTTTCTATTATACGATGAACAGAAACGAGCGTGAAGCGCGAGGTTCACATGATGATCATACCAAATATCGAGCGCGAAGCGCGAGTGTCGTGATGAGAATGTGTTCCTTAAGGTCGATAGAACCTTAAGTAAATTAGTTCTTATTTTTATGTAAAACTGACATAATTAAACCAAAAGCAGGTCATAACGATGAAGCTTACTAAGAGAGTATTAGCCTGCGAAGCGCGCAATAGCGAGCACACGAAGTGTGAAAACCTAGACGACAAATGTGTCCGAGCGCGCAGCGCGAGATGAATACCTAATCGAGCGCGAAGCGCGAGAACCAACAGGTGCGCGCCCTAGGCGCGCTGAAACTTGCGAGCGAAGCGAGCCGCGCGCGAAGCGCGCGATGAAAATGTGCCCGCGAAGCGGGCAGATTTTTTTGATTAGTATATAAGGACCGTTTCGACCGATACACTCAGCGTGCGATATTTTTCGTAAGGGAAGTGCATTATATGTGGTAGTGTTAAGTTAAGCGATAGAATTAGATTTATGTGCGACAAATAATTGAAGAATGCGTTTCTCGTGCGTTAACTGTTTATATATAACCTTGTAATGTAAACACAGACCCTTCCACAACCCTACCAAAAAGAAGTGACCCTGCGAGGTTTTTATGGGGGTATTTGTTCACTTTAACTAGATTCGATTGACATATTATTAGAAATTGTCTACTAATATGTAAATCTGATCTAGTAAGACGAATGCACTATAAATCATATATAAAATTTGCACAATATGTCCAAATCTTTATCATTTGAATATTGTTCAAAACAGCCACATTTTTTAAACTTGCCTACTTAAAGCACGTACAATTCGTCAAAAAAAGGTTCAGTAATATACTTTTGCACTATATTTTCTAGTGAATATTGACGATCGACTAGAGGTTAGGATTATAGTACTCCACTACACAATTTCCCTATTTCTAGACATTAAAAAATGTGATGCCTTCACTTCTACAAACTCCACACTCAAAACTTTAATAAATATTTAGTCAAACGTGAAAGATTCTGATCTCTTTTGCCCTTATGGGCATGTGACCATGTGGCAGGCTGGCACACTGTAAAAAAAATTTCTTGTAACTATCCACTGCGTTTTTTTAATTTTACCAAAACCTGTAAAATGACTGAGTTCAAAGTAGTGAACTTCC
>CAKNYM010052968.1:752494-806624 GCA_932195095.1 Andricus curvator | reverse complement strand
CTCTCTCTCTCTCTCTCTCTCTCTCTCTCTCTCTCTCTCTCTCTCTCCCTCTCTCTTACTCTCATATATATGATTATGATTATATAATATACATACACACAAAAGATTATCCCAAGATAGTTAAATGTAAGCAAGTAAGTTTTGAGGCACGTTAGACCTTACAACATTCGTGTGCGTGCGGTGCGTAAGTTGAACGTGGTACCCTCGAGCGTAAAAATATCAATTCGACCAAGAAAATATTTCCATCTCACTTTTTCTTCTACGTGATTTTAAAGAGTACATAAAAGGCTTTTTTTATATACAAACAAAATTTAATCTGGCTGCTTTTTTTCAAATCAATTTTAATTTCAATTTTCAAACAAAAAAAACGTGAAGGTGAAAAAGTATGTAAAAAAATGAAAACTTCAGGCCCCTGTATATTAACAACTGGTTGATGAATAGACCAATGTTTTTGAATGAATATACGTCCGCCAGGACAATAATTCAACCAAATTTCAACTTGAACAAGAAGAAGAAATTTTGGTGGGAACGCATTCTGCCCCATATATAAAACTGAATGCATCTGTGTGTATGTTCCGAAAAGGCGTCCACACACTTGTAACTATCAGAACCAAATTTTTTTTTTTTTTCAGCGTGCCATAAATTGCTGCTGCAAATTTTTTTGTAATACTTTGAATGTACATGCGATGTTTTGTACTTTTTTGGGATTTGGTAGGAAACCCTTATGACCTTATGACAGCGTCTGATCATTGGGGAGAGTAAAAAATTACTAGAAAAATTGGCAGAAATCTGCTTCCTATTCAAATTCTACATTTTTAGTAAACAATTATTTGAAGGTTAAAAAGGAAGGGTAAAAAGGAAGGTAGAATTGAAATAAAAAGTAACATTTACTATATTACATTTTTCTTTTTTATATCAGTGTTTGAAAAAGAAGTAAGATAAGTAAAATAAGAAAAATTGGAAAAATTTGTTTGCTCAGACCCCTATATTGAAAGCTTTCCTTTTAGTCCGATTTTTTACCAGGATGGCTCAAATTAAAGCTCTTAACATGTGGAATTGAAATAAAAAGTAAAATTTGCTATTTTACCTTTATATAATTTTTTAACATCAGTGGTTAAGTCATAAGAAAACTTTAGCTTATTTGATGGAAGCTTGTTACGTGTAACAAGTTTATTTAAATTCAATATTCGTTGTCGTTTCTTTGAATTTTGTGTAACTTTGAAAAGATATGCTGTGATTTGCGACTACCCGGGCAACACTGGGTAAATTTCTGCTAATGAAGCAATAAAATCCAGTGGTTAAATTTCAACAATTTCATTTAAATTACTCTTTTTTTACTTAAAGCTCAGGCTTTTCAATCTGAGAACAATCTATAGATTGAACTAATTAAGACTTCGAGGCGCTTTCGAGCTTAATTATAAAATTCATACCAAGGTAAGATAAATGGAAATTTCCGCCCTATTCTCTTTGAATTAAATCAAAAAACTTTAGCTAAAGAATGAATACCGATCCAACAGGCTAATTGCAGAATAATTGAGGAAAATTTTTTGTAGAAAAATAAAAAATTTTAACGGAAAATGAAAAAAATGATTTATCATTAAAATTATTTTCAGATGATACAAATACATACATAAATTTCCAAAATAGATTGCGTTCAAGTATTGATTGAGAATTTCAAATCTTCATTCTCTTCAAATTCGAAATCTTTACTAACTCCGATAGAATATATAATAAAAAATTGGTCGAAACGCGTTAGTTTTATTTTCAAATTTCTTGAAAACAAGGATTTTCCCATTTTCGTCCAGCTCAGAGTCCAATTCAAAATTTATCTGCAATAAATCATTTTTGCACCAAATATCGTCGAAATTCGTGATTTAATTGAAGACATTCATATATAATTGAAGACATTAACGACATAAAGACATAATAGTGCTAAAGACAATAAAAGTATAATAATGATAGACATTCAATTGAAGACAACAGGATAAGGAGCAATTTTCCGAAATTCTGTTTTCAACTTTTTTAAGTAGTTTAGCACCCTATTTATCTATACATACGAGTATTAGAAATGTCAAAATCATTTCTCCTTTCACTGGAAAAAAAAGTTTTTAATTGTGAGAGTAACAACTGGTCAAAGACTTAATTTTACTTTGTTTTCAATTTTTCACTCTCCAACGTGAATAAGATTTTTAAAATGCAAAAGAAACCTATTTGATAAAAATATCTCACATTGTACAAAACCTTTTCTTGCAATTACTCCATGAGTATTCTTGCACCTATTTCTCCCGTCTTCCCCTAAATTTTTTTCAATACTTTATGGAGCTTAGAGCTTCCAGGCGAAAACTAGACTAAGTTCAGTTGGACGTTTTTTGTTTTTCGCAGAGACGACCACTACGACGAATACCACGGCATTAACGAACGCCAGTTCGCCGAACACGTCGCCGGAGAAAACGTCCTACCACAACGGTTTGGATCCGGATCCCTCGACGATGGATGCATCCCCTCGACCTGTAGTACATCGTAGAAAAAAAATAGCCGCGGACTCGAAACGCGAGAGGAAGGCGGCGAAAACACTGGCAATTATCACCGGAGCTTTCGTCTTCTGCTGGCTTCCCTTCTTTGTCATTGCCATATTGCTTCCAATTTGTCAGACATGCAACATTAGTGACAAACTTATGGCCTTCTTTCAGTGGCTGGGGTATGTACATAAAATAGTATATTGTCTAACAAGTGCAGAAAGTAGGCAGTTCCAGACTGAAGCTTATAGCAGAAGACGAGCCGACGGCTAGTACTGCAAATTTCGCAGAAGAATAGCTGCCCACTTTCTGCACCCTTTACTTTCGATATTTGTCTTAACGAATGCAGGGAATTTTCGAATTTAGAGACAATAAAAACAAACTTTCTAAAAAGTTGAGAAATTTCTTGAATTTTTTGTTAATTTACGATAATTCATGACAACTTGCAGGTAATTTATAGTAACTTTTCGCTTGAGGTTGGGCCACTCACTACTCACAGTCTGTCAGCGCGGTCAGCTGACCATACTTACAATCATTTCAGTTCGTGCCACCACAAAACGTCTTCTGAATTGGCCAATTTTCGCATGTTATATATGTCTCGGAAATCGAATATTGCTTGCATGTGTTACGAACATGACCTTTTTTATTTATCATTAATTACCTAAAAGTTCAAAATAAAATATCCAGTTCAGAAGCTTTTTCACATTTCTCCATGTATTATTCGCTTTAGATAATTCACTTTCTTTATTAGAAAAGCCTCGATTCCCTAAATGATTAACTGAAAAATATCGCAATACCTTGTTCCTAAAAAATTAAAATAAGGCTGGAAAAAAATTGAAAATGATCATCTGGGGTTCAGTCATGCCAACATCCGGCCAGTCACATTGCGACAAGTCTCATTTGAGGCGAGTCACATAGCGGAAAGTTACATTTGCGGCAAGTCACATTTGCGGCATGTCATATTGTGGCATCTCTCATTCGAAAACATTTGAAGTCCACACAAAATTGGCAAAACTGGATCAAGTCACATTTGCGGCATCTCTCACTCGGGAACTGGTGAAGTTCAAAACAAACTGACCAGCCTGCGGCATCTCGCGTTTTCGATCAATTACAAAATTCTGGTCCTGAATTTTGTAATTTATCGAAAATGAGAGATACCGCAATGTAGTTTGCCAGGATTTTTTTGTAGTTTGCCAGGATTTTTTTGTAGTTTGCCAGTGGTTTGCCGAATCCGATCATTTCAAACATTAGTGAAAAGAAATATTGAGGAGAATTTTTTTTAATGAGGCTGCCACTACTTGAAATCATACGCATTCATTTAGACTTGAATCTATATTATATCTTTAAATATTTTGCTTCCTCATAGAAGAAGCTTTGTAATGGTAACATTTTCCAAAAAAATTTAATTAATTTAATTGAACCTTCCTCAATTTAAAAATGTCTAAAACAATGTTGTAAGTAATTTTCCGGATGTGTGTGTGGATGTGTATGGGGAGGTGTGTGCGGATGTGTATGCGGAGGTGTGTGTGGAGGTGTGTGTGAATGTGTGTGTGTGAATGTGTGGATGTGTGGATGTGTGGATGTCATACTTTTTTGTGAACACGATAACTTGAAAACGGTTGCAGATAAATTGATGAAATTTGGCGGGCTTATTTTCCCCACTAATATCTTGGAACTGACTGGAGGATTTCTAAAAATATTTGTTGCATTTTTTTAGCACTTAATTATATTTTAAAAATCCGTTTTTTATATTCAAACTTTTTTCATTAACATAATTCAACATAATCAACATAATTCAAGTTGATGCAAGAATATAAAAGATTATTTTGTTCGAGACAAATCGATTGACCTATAATATTAATATATTTTATTAAAGTGTAGGGAAGTTATGGCAATTTATATATTTTGAAAATCGTTTTTTTTATAGTAAAAATTTTTTCATTAACATAATTCAAAGTTGATGCAAGAACAGAAAAGATGTGTTGATTCGAGACGAATCGATTGACCTATAATATTAATACATTTTATTTAAGTGTAGAGAAGTTATGGTAATTTATATATTTTGAAAATCGGTTTTTTATAGTAAAACTTTTTTCATTAACATAATTCAAAATTGATGCATGAATGTAAAAGATTCCTTGGTTCGAGACGAATCAATTGACCTATAATAATATATTTTATTGAAGCGTAGGGAAGTTATGGTAATTTATATATTTTGAAAATCGGTGTTTTATAGTAAAACTTTTTCCATTAACATAATTCCAAGTTGATGCAAGAACAGAAAAGATGTGTTGATTCGAGACGAATCGATTGACCTATAATATTAATACATTTTATTCAAGCGTAGGGAAGTTACGGTAATTTATATATTTTGAAAATCGGTTTTCTATAGTAAAACTTTTTTCTTCAATATAATTCAAAGTTGATGCAAGAATATAAAAGATTTCTTGGTTCGAGACGAATCGATTGACCTACAATATTAGTACATTTTATTAAAGAGTAGGGAAGTTATGGTAATTTACATATTTTTAAAATCGATTTTTGTACTAAAAGTTTTCTCATTCTCATAATTTAAAGTTGATGCGAGAATATAAAAGTTGTGTTGATTCAAGACGAATCGATTGACCTATAACATTGATACATTTTATTGAAGAGTAAGGAAGCTATGGAAATGCATAATATTTGAAAACACGGTTTTTTATAGTGAAACTTTTTTCACTAACATAATATACAATTGATGCAAGAACGGAAAAGATTCCTTGATTCGAGGAAAATCGATTGATCTATAATATTAATTCACTATATTGAAGATTAGAGAAGTTATGCTCATTTATAATATTTGAATCATCTGTTTCTAACAGAAACACTTTTTTCATCGGCATAATTCAAAGTTGACGCATGAATAGAAAAGATTTTTTGAAAGGGATAGGATGCGACAGAACTTTTCCCTTGCCTTTTCCAGCTCGAAAAATTATAATTTTGAATACAAAATTTGATTTGTCTGATTTGTCTTTGTATTTAAAACATTGTTTTATTATTTAGTAATTTCGTATTTTTTGTAAATTTCTATTTTTAAATTGATCAAAATAAAGACTGGTTTGTATATTGTTGAAAAAAATAACTAATGCTTCCTCTATGAGGGCGCAAATACATTTGCTAACGGGAAGCAAAATGCTCGTAAAATGAGCACCATATAATTATAAATACAAACAAAATCGTCTTTTGGGACGGGAGAAAATTGCAAAAAAAACGAGCGGCCGACCGAACGGATATCTCTCTTTTTCTCTCTCACAAGTATACTTACTATAGTCTATACCTTCACATTCGATATCTCCACTACTGCCAGCCTAAGCAAAGCATGTATATGTTCTCTCTTCTCTCCCTCTGCACTCTCTTATCTCCTCAAAACTCATGATGATTCCTCACGAAAAATATCAAAGTTAGTCCGTCAAAGTTTCACTTCTGCCGTGTGGCCCTACTGCCACACACTCGTTTTTTATATTATAACAGTTTTATATATGCCCCAAGAGTTTAAAGTCTGGGGTAAAGTTGCGTATTTTGAATAAATTTCAAATATATTATATTTTCTTATCGATCTTTGCAACAAAATATGAAAACATGACCTGTAATAATGGAAGCTTCTTTTGAAAAAATAAGCATTTCCATATCCATTATTCTTATTTTTTATGAGGCCATAAACGTTAAGCTCACGACTCTCCCTCAGTTGGATAGACCGGGCAAACTTTCAGCGAAAGTAAGTAGGATATATATATTTACTTTTACTGAAGCGTATTTGGAATATTTGAAAATTTTAGATGATTTTTTTTAGAATTCACATAAATATTGAACAAGCCATCAACGAATTTTAATTCAATGCCATTTTCATTTATCCGAATAAATTAGATTAGCCGTCATTTCTCTTTTAGGTTTATTTTTTCATTTTTAAAGCATTTAACGCTGCGATTTGGGTTCATTTAATGACAAAACGTTTACATTTGAATTACTGTACATTTTTTAGCATTATCTGTTCGGTATTCTTTCAAATTTGAATGCTTCTTTTATTAATACATACAGTTTTGCTACAATGCATTCTAATCTGGATGCTCTTGAAATTGACTGAATTACATACATTAAAATTGCTTTCAAATTATATTCCAACTTGTATTCTTACCATTTTTAATTTTTCCAAACTAAAATTGCTTTAGATTAGAGTTGATATCAAACGTGAAACTGGCCTCATTTGAAATGTTTCAAATTTGGATGCTTTTTAATTTTGGGAGCATGAAAATATTAATTTTATCAAAAATTCAAATATTTATGAACACTTTTAATATCAACTAGATTTCTAGATAAAATATATTTCTTTTATATTATCGAGCATGAGAGTCTGTATTAATATTTCATAACCAGACGAAAAATATTAATTTCCGTATTTTTTACTAGTGAATCTTTCTGTTTCAAAGCACCAAATGCTTTCAAAACTTAAAACATGAATGACTTCGAACCATAAACAATAAACTTTGAAACGTGCATATAATGTCGTGCTATCTGTAAAAACTATAAATGGTTAAAAGCTTTAACTTTTATACAAGAATGTATTGATCTATTATTCCTATAATTATTGTTTCCATAAATAAAATTAATTTCTCTTAATTGCACAACACTTTTACTACACTTTTGTATATTGAATTTACATTTCCGATACAGCGATCTTAAACTACAACACATGTGTAGTAAAATTTGTAGTAATAAGTTTTCGAATTCAAAATCCGAATTTCATATCTTATGGATCAACTAATTTTTATAATTTAACTATAATATTATTTTCTTAATTACAGGGTTCGACTGAATTGCTTGTTAGTGCCTCAGTAATCCAATAATTGAAAGAAATACAAAACTAACTTAGAAGTTATTTTTCGTGTCTGGAATTTCCTTCCTTCGTTTGCTTTTTTGTTCAAAGTTTCTTCATTTCACGTTATATTTTAATTGACCTTCACCTTCGCGTTACATTTTAATACTGATTGATATACTGGCAAACGTTTTGCAATCTGATCTTTTTATTTCAAATAAGTTGCAAAGAATAAATAAAATCACAAGAAAGTATCAGCATTTTCTTATGATTCAGATTACTAAACATGAATATCAAGTTTACTATATGTATATGCATATTACTTCCATTACATTATTAGTAAAATCGCAAAAGAAATTTCTGACAGCGTACCCATCAACAATACAAAAATAAGAATACAAGTCAATGATTACTCAATATTACAGAAAAATCCAAACAAAACTTGTAGGTCAAAATAGTTATCTTCTCATTCATAAAATCAACAAAGCAAGTTTCTATGGCATCTCTTAATGAAAAAGTCGTATGAAAATATGTTATTAATTTTTTACGTCTACGAGTATCGTAAACTTAAAGTCGAAATAATTTAATATAAAGTTATGAGATATAAAGAAGGAGAAAATCATAAAACGCAAAATATAGATTCCACAATAAACTTAGCAATGAAAAATTACCATCCACTTTGTATGCCTAGTATTACATACTTTCTAAAATTGCTTCATTTGCATTACAGTGTAGACTTTAAAACACATTTTGTTTATAACGAGGAATACATATTTTCACTGCACAGGCTCAAACAATTATATACTTGTTTCAGCATTTGTAAATTATTTCATGGAATTTCACATTTTATGAAATATAAAAATCCATTTTTTTAATGGCTATGACTAGTCGTCCCTAAAAACTGGGGGAGCTGGAAAACGGAAAATTCGGGACGACTAGCCAAGCTTATGAAAAATATTGGACTAGTTCCCGAATTTCGGGACGACGAGAAACTTCGTTTTTTAATAATAAAATACTCAAACTAGTTTATTATTTTAGTTTAATTTAAAGGTCTATCACGTCAATGAATACGTTACAACAACAAAACTTAAAATAGTCTTAAACAATTTCACTATTTTCTCATACTACTGTTTCTGCTACTGTTACAGATATTTGAATTCCACCCTGAATCCAGCGATCTACACTGTATTCTCACCGGAATTCAGGAGCGCTTTCAAGCGACTACTGTGCAGGCACAGAAGGAGCAACATCGGCCGAAGAATGGGTGGTCGACGTCACATGTAGGAATGGGTTTAGGGTGGAGGTTACTTATTTTATATGTCCTTTTTTCTTCTTTTTAAACGTAAAAGTACTTTTATCGCTTACTAAGATCGTCTGCTCTTTAGTAAATTAAAAGCCTCAAATCTCAGAACCAAAATAATAATAACTAATATAATATGCATTTCCTAACATATCACTGTTACGCATGAATAATTTTCAATATCATGTTAATGAATCTTACTAAATAATATATCATTTATTACATATTTTTCAAATACAAGATAACACATTCACGAATAAGAATTGAAAGTTCATCGCACCGCTGTAACCACATACGTATATATTGTTATATTAATAGTGCCAGTAATGAGGACACCTTAATTACAATTATGTTTAACACGCAAAGTTTACTGCTTTTTATAAAATACTACTTTAAAACTGTAAATTATTTCAAATCGTTCCTTTAAGAATCTACTTTAAAATTATACTTTAAACATTGCAAAACTTATTCAAAAGAACATCTGTGGTTCTAATTAGCATCCTCTTAACGCTGCTTTACAGTTAAATTTAACATACTACTTTCTAATATCATTGCATCAAATAAATAATTACTTCTTTTCATTCAAGGAATCTAAATACCTCAAGTACCTGCCGTTTATGCAAGAATAAGTTTTTTAACATTCGTGAAAAGCAGACGATCTAAGTTCTTGGCCTTTGAAATTATGATTGCAATTGTGATAAATTAGAGTTTACTTATGAGGATCAAGCTCTCCATTAACTTCCAGATTAATTTTCCTGAAAATTTCCTTGAATGTTCATGCACTTTCTTTCACTTTCCTCTATTGCAGAAACAAACTATTTCCTTGTTCGAATGAAACATATCCTTGACAGAAAATATTCCACCTTTTCTCCAAGGTCAAGGAAGTAGTCGTCTTCATCGACACACTGCGTCCAGGAGAAAATTTGTCACGACATCGAATTTCGCTTGGTGAAACTTTTTCGCTAAGCGAATTCTCGAAAATTCGCCTATTTCAACGTTAAATTTTTTTTTGATATAGGAGACATGATGACATTAGATAATTTATATCAAATATTTAATAGTATATTACATTACAAGTAGGGTTAGGCACGTCTTTACACGAGGAGCTCAATGTTCGCAGGACGAGTAGGCCATGGTTTTTCTGATGCGAACATTGAATTCCACGTGAAAATGTATGTAACCCTACGAATGATGTATGATATTTTATTCGAAACCACCACGTTATGAGAATGTAGAGCCCCCTGACAAATGAGCGTTAGGTAGCCCTTTACCAAAATGGTGCCAGAACGTCCTATAGAGTGAATGTTTTTTAATAATGATGATGATCACTGTCCGAACATTCTTCTGTTTTGTTTTGTTTTCTCCATTTGTCAAATTTCTCGAAGGCCAGCTCATATTTATCCTTAGACTTTTAGGGTAGTAAAGCTTGTTTTGCTTCTTTCACTTCTTCATTTATGTTGAGGGGTGGCATTTTGGTTGTTTTTTCCATGATGTTGAGTGTTAGAAGATTTACAATTATAACACCAGATAACACTTTGCGACGTAATTGCAAATATTTGAAGGTTTCACGGATTCTATTGTTGTAGATGAAAACATACGATTGCTGTGGGAGTCATCTGTTTGGGCTGTGATTGGTAATTTCGTATGGCGCAAGATTCGAAAGTGGTTTGTTTCGAGGTAAAGTTATATATATATATATATATATATATATATATATATATATACATTCATACAGTAAAATAATGAAATACGTTGTGCGTTATTCAGTGGCCATTTGTGGAACTAGTTATTTGACTGTGCGACGGCGTTCGGAACTAATTAGCTGCCGCTAGCTGGACGGTGTGGTAAAGGGTTATCTAACGCTCACTTTTCTGGGGGCGTTATAGGCTCATAGCATGGTGGTTTCGAATACAAATATTTTTTTCATATTTCTTTTTTGAAGTATTTAAATTAATATTTTTATTGTTCACGGTTAACTTTGTTTCGTCTTAGTCGACTATATATTCGAAAAATTCTTCAACGAACTTTGTAGCTTTCACCCTTCGGCCCTGTGTACCCAAGTTTTAAGGGAGTTTGAAGCAACAAAATAATCATTAATGTTTTAAGACTCCTTGATATAAAAGCCCTTATTAAATGTAAGTACTTTCGTAACCCAAGAGTCACGTGAATCTGCCTTAAATACGCAAAGATTAATAGCATTTTTGCTGTCAAAGCATTGAAAATTCAAAATAATTTTGAAATATTCGTTCATGTATAATATTTAAATGGTTTCAGTACAAAAGTAAAAATATTTTTTGTTACTCTGATTCTTGGATGACGAATGATCGTGCGACTGATATAAATGTACATTGCGTAGAAGTAGGTAGTTCTTGTAAATCAAAATCGCATATTGGAAACTCATTGTGTAGTTTTTTCTAATCTTCTAAACGTCATGGGCTGTATAAAGTTGTACCTAATTATAAATCTCAAGCAATAAGTCAGAATAAGTTATACTAATATACGCGAGATACTGTCAAAGAACTGAATAAGCCATTTAAAATAAAGGTCCACGTGATTTCTGAGATAACAGAAAAAAGGATTATTCAGTGCACAGCAATAAATGAAAAAAAAAAACATTTCTTTTTCACTGCTCTTCTTTTACAAAAATTCAAAATCTCCAGAGAAAGAACCAATAACCATTTTTACGCACGAGAGCTTGCATGAAAAATTGCATAGACGTGAAGGAAGCTAGAGAAGTGTGCCAGGACAGAAAAGTGTGGCGACAAATAGTTCATATAAAGAGTGTCAGTAGAGTGAATGACGCCTGAAACAAAAGATCTTGGATACTAATGGACCCGAGTGGGGAACTTGACATGAAGACCTTGTGAGGCTCTTTATTCGGGGTGATCGGTAGAGAGATTGATCAGCAACCTGGGTCAGAGCAGTGTTACGGAACGAAAGTGTTATTTAAATAAATAACACGAGAATTTTATATCAATCTAAAAAAAATCTATACCTCCTTCCTCACATTACTCCTTTCCTCACCGAGCGAGTCACGCCTACCCCGGTATAATATAGTTTGATATAAATCACAATACCTAAATCACAAGAGCAAAACGATTTTTTTCTTTGTTTCCTTCTTGCAGGAATTTATATTCTTTTTATAAGGCTTGCAATAAATAATATCATCGTATCATTATACTCAACATCAAAACTTTTTATTTGAGTTAGTTCCTGAAGTAATATCTGAAGAGCGAACAAAACGCATATCAGTTCGAAAATTTAGTATATTTTGTAAGCAAACTTTCAAATTTACGAGAAGAATATATTAAACTTGTCAATAAATCCGAAAACTCTGAATATCGACGATCTTGTCAAGGGAAAATATTATCGAATCCCCATAATTCAGGACACTGCTATCAAGTTTTGAAATACTCATAAATTTCAAAGGACATAACACCATAATGGCATTCATGCAATTGAGTGCCACCATAATCGTGTAAATTGCAGCAAATATATGAAACTTACTGCTGAATACTCAATTTCCAATTTCGCTCAAATTATAAAGTTTCCTAGTTCAAAGCAATAATACAATAATAAATCAAAATTTTTCCTCGGTTTTAATAAACATCTCTCGAAAAATGTGGGTGTCCACTCAAAGCTTGGAAAAAAGATGTTCCAATTCAGGTCCAATACAATCCTTTCCAGGAAAACATTTTTCAAAAATATAGAATTATATAACATTGATGAAATGCGTAAAGAGTCTAACCAAGAATCGATTCTTTAAGAAACCAAGATATTGGATACAATTTATTGAAACAAAATTAATGAACCTTACAATTTTTAAATTATTTCTAAATATTGTTTTTAAATGGATTCTAAGATGATAATATAATCAGCACAATATTTCTTAAATTATTAGGGGCTAATTTTTCCAAAAGTGAGAGGATTCTGGCTCTGGACTCGATGCTCTTATTGGCTGTCAAGGTCCTGGTACCAGAAAAGCTTCTCTTTATTCGTAATTTTGTCCAGATTAAGCGGGTCTTGGTCATGCAGTAGATGATCCTGCTGTTGTCTGTGAAGTAGGGCGGAGTGAAATTGCTCAAATTAATCGAATCGTTTGATCAGAGGGAAATAAATGTGTGCGTTGACATCCGAAAAAAGTAAAACAAAATTTTTGAAATTGGATCATATCTTCTATTTGGTTTTTGGATTTGAAAACTCAAAAGATTGTTATATCTCTTTAAAACGCATTGCAAATTTGGTTTTCTTATACTTTTTGCTAGTAACCAGTAATAACAAATGTTGTTTCATTTATAATTTTTCGATAATCTGCAAAAAACATGCTTTCGGATTGAGTTACGGGAAAGCTCGGTAGCCCCTTTTGAAATCTTGATTTTGAATAAACTGTAATTTCTGCGATGATAAATCAACATTATTATCTTTCAATACTGCCCCGAAGCATATTTTTTAAAATATAGACTCATATCTCTCATTAGCTTAAAATAAAATCCGATCAAAAATATTCGATTGGTTTTTATTAAAACATATAAATTTTATATGGCCTGTAATTTTTGTTTAATAATTTCACGTATTTTTGTCACGTCATATTGTCATTTTGTAATGTTGTAATTAATTTGTTTTTCGATTTTTTTTTCTAGTGTATATAATTTTAAATTCCCAATTTTTAAAACAGATTTCCTGTTGTTCAATATTATAATAAATTGTCCAAATATTACGATTTTCTTGGTGGCCGGGCCTTTCAATACCAGCGATGATACCCACAACAGGGTTTTAAAATTAGTACATAGTTATATCAAGCAGCATTAAAATATTAATTGAGGCTTGAAATAAGTATGCACCAATTTTGAAACACTGATGATTTTCGTCAACTTTCAACCAGCATATTTCGGTTTATTAACGAAGTTAACTCTAAGTGACTTTTGAAAATCCTTCCCTTATGGTAATTTGTCAAAGCATAATAATGTTTCATTTTATGAACAATTTTATAAAAAAATTCACAACTTGACTACTTTTCTACAAAAGAATGCAGTTTTTTTTACAAATTCGACTCCCAATGACTCAAAAAGGATTTCATGAACAAATACAGATTTTTGTCCATTTTCAAACAGCATATTTCGGTCTATTCAGGGTGTCCAGCGGTCTTCAAAACCTTCAAAACATGGAATTCTCCTTGAATTTTTTTTAACCTCCAAAACCTGAAATCTCCTTGAATTTTCCACGAGATCCTTCAATTAATTTTTTCTTCTTTTAAAACAGTTACTTTATTGAAATGCGAAAAATAATTTAAAACTTTTAGTCTATTATGAAAGAAAAATCTCATTTAGAAGAAATCTTTCTCCTGAAAAGTTTTTTATTTATAAAGATATAATTTATCTTTTACTCATTACAGATTAAATAAAGAAATTTCTAGGCATTTTTTGTAGACATGACCAATTATTTTATAGATTGCAATGAAGTTTTTAATTTCGTCTATGCTAATATGGAATCTTAAAGTATACATTTTTTGTCATATTCAACTTACAAATTATAAAAATTATGAGTTCAAAACATCGATGTTAATTCAATTTCAGATTTAGAATGAGCCATGGCCAAATAACTGATTTTTCAAGGGTTTTGAGTGTACACCAAATTACAAAACATTACCAAAGATTTCAAAAGGTTTCAAAAGATTTCAAAGATTTAAAAATATTAAAAAGGATTTTGAACATTTTGAAAATTTGAAACGATTTCAAAAGGTCACAAAACATTTTAGAAGATTTGAAAATATTTCACTAAGATTTTAAATATTTCATTGATTTCAACGAATAAAAAAGATTTCACAAACAAAGATTTAAGAAAAACTTCACAAACACTTCAAAAGATTTCACAAAATTTGTCCTAAGATTTCAAACATTTCATAAAGATTGCAAGGATTTCAAAGATTAAAAAAAGGGGTGTACACGAGATTTCAAAGATTTTAAAAAGGTTATAGTGGAACAGATTTCTAAGATTTCAAAATATTTTACACAGATTAAAAATATTTTAATTATTTCAAATGAATACAAAAGATTTCAGAAAGATTTTACAAATATTTCATAAATGTTAAACTATTTCATAAGGTTGCAACAGATTTGAGAAGATTTCAAAAGATTTTAATGATTTCAAACGAACACAAAAGATTTCACAAACAAAGATTAAAGAAAGCTTTCACAGATATTCAAAAGATTTCATAAAAATTTAACAAAGATTTCAAAGATTTTAAATATTTCAAGGATTTCAAATATTTTACAAAAATTTAAAAAGATTCCATAAGATTTCACAGTTTCAGGATTTCACAAAGATTTTGAATACTTCAAGAGATTTTAACGAATTCACAAAGATTTCAAAGATTTCACAAAAATTTCAAAGATTTCAAGGATTTCAAAGACGACTTTCGCAAAAAAATAAGAATTTGTTCATTTATGGTTCTACTTTCTTTGAAAATTTTTAGCCAATAAAAAATAAAATGGCTCATTTTTTACATCTATAGCAAACGGTTATTTCATTATTTGATGTAAAAAAGGAGACCTGGAAAAACTTGACTTCTTGACCTGGAAAACTTGGGAAAGACCTTGAATTTCATTCCAAAAATCGCTGGACACCTTGTTTATTAACGAATTCAAATCAACGTGACTTTTCAAAATCCTTCCCTTATGATACTTTATTTGTTATTTAGTTAAATAAATTTTATAAACAAATACAGATTTTTGTCAATTTTCAACGGACATATTTCGTTTTTTCAACGGAATTAACTCTAAAAACTTGGACATATAACTTTCTGATGTAATTTTATCAATGAGCCACATTTGTTGTTCTTTTTAACAATTTTACTTAAAAAATCCGCAATTTCATCACGCTTGAAGACTGATCAACCGTTTCTTAAAACAATGTAAATTTTACTGTCTATGGTGGCTTTAGCTGCAGTGATTGTGCTTCTGAATGTATCGGTCTTTCACTCTATTATTATCTCTATTATTTTTTTAGGATATTTATTTAAATAAATAGCAAGTATTGTCGCCTGACAAAGTCTCCTAATAAATAAGGTCCTTTCTAAGCCAGTAGCAGTCGATTTCGTAACAAAAAACAACATACATTTTTTGACAATTAGTCAGATTTTACATTTTTGTTATAACATTTTTTATTAAATAATCAATCATTTCTGGTTGATAAAGTATCATAAGTGAAGAATTTTCCTATTAATTTTAAATTGATAACTTTCCTTAACACAAAAAATCCTCTTTTCGGATCAAAATTGTATTCTAGGCTAATTTGACCAGAAAAACTTTTTTGCCGTACTGTCCGAGAGTTCGATTTGAAAATTACTAAAAATTCCCGGTGAATTATGGCATGTTTCCAAAATTGATTCCTAGATTTCTATGGTGCTGAGAAACTTATGTTGCATTATATAAATTGCAATTATTAAACTCAATTTAAATAATAAATTAATAGTAAAAAAGAGAATAAACGGAAACGTCATGAAAGTGGAAATCAAATAGTATTGGATGGCAATTTACGACCGGGAAGGAATTGAAATTGAATGAAAGTGCAATCGATAAGTCACAGACATTATATGTACCCCCTCCAGAGGCCTGGTCTTGAGGGTGTCTGACTTTTTCTACTGGTCCATTAAATTTCGTATCGACCCTTCTCAATTCTATAAGGAATATGGCAGCCGAGAAGCCGATATGAAAAGTCTTTAAAAAAACGTTAATTAATAAATGATGTCGAGTGCCGACTGCTGCCTTTGCCAAGCGTGAAATTTACACCTCGTGCATCGGTGACTGCTCTCTTCAAGCCTGAAGTAAAAGGAAAAATTTCATTTCAAAGAGCAGAAATATCTCGCAGATCATAATACGATCTTTTCTACCAATATTTCATCCTATTTATGTTAATAGAATGTTTTGCAATATCGATCTAAAAGAAGTATGTGACTCAACAAATATGTTTATGAAAAAAGGGACTTTTTCACATTCTATTTGAAGATAGCAAGGGGTTGAAAAATCGTGAAGTCAGGTGTATACTTGTAATAAAATCTCCTGGAGTCTCCTGGAAGATCTAAAATCTCCTAAAACATCTGATTTCACTTCAATTGACTAGAAGTCACTTGCCTTCATTTTAAGTCGCTTGAATTCTTTTGAAATCTTCTGAAATATCTGAAAGTCACTTAAAGTAATTTTTATTCGCTTAAATTTACAAGAATTATCTTAAAGTCACTTAAATTCCCTTCAAATTTTCTGAAAATCAGTTGATATGGGGTAAACCCGAACTATTCAGACTCATTCCGAAATCCGTATTCGATTCTATCTGCATCAGTTCGAAACAATACGAATCAAGTTTTGAATCCTACTCAATCCGTGCATCGACTAAAAATTCAATCCGAATGAATCTGAGACTATCCCAAGCAACCTTCGATCCTTCTTAATTCGTGAACCAGCAAGTTTAATCCATATCCACATTTCAATTCTCTTCAATTAGTACACTCAATCCGAATGAATCCGCGGCACATAACTTTTCAATTCTTCTTAATCCGTACACTATTGCTAGAGAAATTTACTTGAATCTAAAAACTACACAAATTCTTAAAGAAAAAGTTTTATTTAATAAATAATAATTATTCGAAATGGAGCCTCTATTTATTTTATTGCATCTTCACCTTCTCTTACTGGAAATTTTTACAATTTTTGCACCTACTAAGCCCTAACTTGATAATATTTTTATTCTGTTACTTTCTTTCTTGTGACGATAGTCGCAAAATTAAGGAAGACCTACTGTGATAAATCCCAGGGCGTCAAGAACGCCTTTAAAGTCGCGTAAGCCCTCTCACAGGATGAACAACCTTGTTTAGCTGTCAGGGATTTCTGAAAGAACACTTTCTAAAGACTGATTTAAAAAAAATCTCAACCCTTAAAGCGAAAGCTGTAACTCAAAATTTTGAAAAATTATGTAACTAAAAGTGGAAGAAGGCTTTTTATTGTTCATTTGTATTGTTTATAATCTAATTTTGCATATTGAACTCATTTTACGGGATAAAATAAAATTTGATTTGATTTTCGATGACTCATTTGATCCCATCTACTTGTGGTAATAAGTACTTAAACCAACATGGCATCAGGAAAACCCCTATTACAGAAATGATAAATCGTCCTTAAATTATAATAATTAATTATTACCACAGAATAAATAGATTACGGTAACGCCATTTTCTCTCCAGACAATAGATAGGAATATCAGAGCAGATCCAAGAGTAATTAAAAGCGTGCCTTAGGGGATCTCCGCGTTGTAGAAAAAATTCCTTAGTTCTGTAGCCTAATCCATTCTTTAGGAAAAATTTAATCCTGAGGCAAAATAACTGCTAAAAAAACGGAATCGTACCAATATTTTCATTTAGGCCTCGATCAATTATGCGAGCCTATATATACCAAAATAAACAAATTATTCAAAAAACATATAAGTTGTTAAAAACAAATCAAATTAGGTAATCTTTCTTGTCCAGTGTGGACTCCCGTTCGCAAGTCAAATTGATAGTGATGTTCAAAATGACTTCGGGTCGGGTCGGGTTTCGTGTTTGCAATGTGACCCGAAAATCTAAACCGAAAAGCCGAAAGCCCGGACTGGCCCGAAACTTCGGTTTAAGAATTATGCAGAATTTTTTTTTAAATTTACGGTGAGTTACCATAAATTACTGCAAAGTTACTGGAAATTGCCGAACATTTTTTAATTGAACATTCGGGCCAGTTCACATCCCTACAAATTGCACATTCTTAGATAGCAGACCTTCAAGAGTGGAATTTTTCAGAAACTTTCAAAGTTGAACTATTTGTAATTTTACGAGCATAAAACGTCATGTCTGGTATTACGGAATTTTCCGTAGACTTGACCCATTTCCAACTCGTTCTGATTATGAAAATTTCCTGAATACTAGCCCCAACGCTATACTTGATCGATTAATCTTACATAAGATTCCGTCATACTAGACGGTGCCAAAATAAAATTGAAAAACAATACTTTAATTAAAACTTTTTTCATTAAATATCAAATAAATTTAAGTTCGATGATACTTCCTTTTATAAAACACTTCTTTTTCTCAAATTGCAGTGAAGCCTTATAAATTACTTTCTTAAAACAAATATAATTGCCACTTGAAACTCAATTCAAATACACCTACTATAGTAAAATTACTGCTAACTAATCCTGCACTCGCCGAAGTTTAGAAAACTATACTTACGTGAACAATGTGTGCAAAAATACAAAAAAGTTCAAATATGAGCGAAATAGCTATTTGTGATGCAAGTGCGCAAAATAGGTGAATGCGAATACAGAAATCACACGAGCCAGCAATTTCCCATGCGCACGTGTATCACACGCAATTTTTTGCAACAATCATTTGCGAAAGTTTCAAGCTAAAGGCTGCTACGAAACAGTGACCGCAAGAGCCCTGTTACCTAACCTCCAAACTCTGCCGGTGTGTAAAGTTCCTTATCTCTGAAGTGCGCAGGCGCAACTTTACACACCGGTGTACAAAATACCTATATTTCAAAGTACGCATGCGTCAATATTGTTCTCACACCGTCAACTGAAATAAGGTATACTTTGCGCATGCTTTAGAGGCATGGAAACTCCAACTTTCGAGGTGGATGGTGCAAAAAATATATTAAAGTGTTGTAAAGGATAAAAATTATATCGTTAAACAGTATACAAATGCGGTAATGGACCATCATTGTACATATTTTAATCAATCCTAGAATATATGGGTGTTATCTAAAAAAACAAGAAAATGTTTACATATGCTAATCAAATGCATGTTAGAGGAGAGTTTCGATTAAACCTGATCGCCAACATTCTATCAATGTCACTCGTCTCGTAAACCCACATGCATTTTATCAAAGATCCAAACGCTGTACATAAATATGCACACAAATATGTGGGAACACATAGATATAAGTGTTATTACAGAATTAAGAATAAAAGATAATTGTAAAAATAAATGAATAAGTTTTTGTTCTGAAAAAAACCCTAATATTTTAAATGCAAAATTAGTAATACAGCAATACAATTTTTATATTTAAAATTACTATTTAATTGATATTAACTGGTATTTGAATTAAAATAAACAGACATATGAGTATTATCACAAATAATAAAAAGTTCACACAAGCTATAGTAAAATCATACTTTTTTAAATAAATTATATCGATATGTTGCAAATTAGTCATAAAGGTTAGATATAATATTAATTAATTAAAGAATAACACGATTACAACAAATACATGGACTTCCAAAGGACTGTTATAGAAAACGTGAGAGTTATGGAATTTTATTAAAGGCAATACGATCAACCCTGAATGATATATAGTGTATAATAATTGTTAACGTTATTGTGTTCAGCGTTATCCTATGATTACAAAAGGATAATTACGAGCACATCACGCATAATTATTTTCCTAGGGCTAAGCGATATTTAATCAACTATCGAAAATCTGTTTACATTTTTTTCAGTAAAACTGTCTTCAAAATTATAGTTTTATTATACATTTTAATTAATGCAAAAATTCCAAATTAATCACAGTTAAGCTGTCACTATAAAAGGGTTTTGCCATGATTAAAAATAAAAATTAGTAAAAATTCTATCTTCATCCCGCACTGGAAGTTTTGAAATTAATTATATTTTTATATGGACATTTTTTTCATCAGGATTGTTGACAAGAATTGTTTGAAGTTACAGGTATTTCACTGATTACTGAAAAAATATCAACGAAGGGTACACCAATAAAAGCTCAAATAAATTGTCAATCAATTTGAGTGACTTCGAAACTGTACATTTAAGTGCTTTGCATATTTTTGAAGGTGAATCAATTTCGGAACTTCCCGAATGGGAATAAAACATACAAAATGTACATTATCTTTAGATGTTAAAGCGGAACGGTCTCAGTGGTAATACATGAGTCACGTTTATGGAATTCTAAATGTACTTAGGTGTCTGACTACTCATTATAAAGGTGAAATAATTTGTGATACCTGCTCTAAATCTTAGGTGAACAGATTTATGCGATTATATGTATGCGTGCATGGAAATTAGATAAAACGGAGTGAAAAGAGGAACTGGGCGCGAGAAATGTAATAAGAACGTCATTATAAAACTTATTGTCTCTTAAGCTTTGTCTGCGATAAAGACATTGAGAATGCGCTTTCATTCAATCACGAGGAAAATGAATTTAATTTTCTTGAAAAGGTTTCTTTTACAATGATTAATTAATGCAAAATAAAGATGCAGAGTCGTAATTTAAATCTTGAAAAAAAATATGGGCAATTTCTTGTTTGTTCCAGATTTAAAAAAAAATCTCCCAGTTTTTAATAAATTAAGAAAAATTAATGTGAATCATATTCGTGATTGAATGAAATTTTTTGGTAAGGCACAATCACATTTTAAGACTCATGTAGGAGGAAATGTAACCTAGAAAACTCACCTGAAAAAATCAAATCCAAATTCTAGCGCAACGAATGATTATCGGGGGGCAATTTTTTTCCTCTTGGAAGCTCAAATACATATTTGAGGCGGACAGTCCCTGTGGATCGTTAAACTTGCGATGAATATATTAAATCTCTTAAATATTGCATTGCCAAAACAGCAGAAAAAAAACAGAACTGGCGCGATATTCAAAATAGAAAAATTATTCCAACAGACAAAAGAGTGATAATTTTTATAAAGTTGTAATAAATTATTGAAAACTATAACAAATGTATTTTGTTAGAAAATATATTCTTATAAAAACGCTAAAAGAAGAAAAAATACATTTAATGTAAAATAATGACTCAAAAAATTCCGAAATAAATTCCTATGTCTGTTGGAATAATTCTTCTATTTTGAATATCGCGTCAGTTCTGTTTATTTTTCTTCTGCTGCTTTGGAAATGTAATATTTAAGAAATTTAACATATTTATCGCAAATTTGACGATCCGCAGGGACTTTCTGCCTCAAATATGAATTTTAGCTTCCAAGAGGGAAAAAAATTGGGCCCCGATAAATCATTCGTTGCGCTAGCATTTGGAATTGATTTTTTCAGGTGGGTTTTCTAGATTACATTACCCTCTACATGAGCCTTAATAACGTAGGTATAAATTCCAATGTGTTCGAAACTAAAAAAATATAAAGCTGTACATTCCAAATTTTCCAAATGACTTCGAAAGGATATTTATAACAAAATACAAAAGAAATTTCGCCTTTTTAATTAGAATGAATTACTTTTAGAACTACGAAAAAATGTTTTATTTTTTCTTTTATATCAAATCAGGAAGCAGAAATTTTAAATATTAATTTTGGAACTCCATCAAAGTTATAAGTCTAGAAGTCAGACTTAAATGTGACGCGTTTGATCCTTCAAAAGAATGTGTTGTAAATTTTCTTTATTCTTATAAAACGAGTTCCAAAACGCATGAACTTGCTGTAAAGCCAAGAAAAGCAAAGAAATAAAAAACTTTTCTGACAGAACATGATACTTTGTACTTTATTTTGTATCTCAATAAAAGGTAAGTACAAATTTTGATGGTCTCTTTATTTGCATAATGTTTCTTTTTAGACTTGTGAAACTCTATTTCATTTTTTTAATGAGAAAATAAAACGGATTTTTGTCCCTCAAGGTAGTCAACGAGCTTAAATAAAAGAGACGGAAAAAATAAATTTTCTTCATGTCTTCATTTTTTAATAAACTTTTTTCGAATACATTTAATACTGAAGATAAAATATAAGAATTTTCATTAATAGAAAGAAAATAAAAGATAACTGGTGAGAAAACGAACGAAGAGAAGCAGCATGTTGACTTAAAGTGAAATTATAGTGCGACATCAGACTTGACAAATAATCATGGACAATCATAATCCTGGTGGTAGTGGAGTACCTCAGGCAAAGTTCCGGTCTCAGGATGCTGCGTCAGTCGAGTGGATAACTTCTATTAGTTTCAAGTTTCCCATCCGTACTTACGTTAACTCTCTTTCTTTGACGATGAAAAATGGTACAAATTCATCATCAAATTCTTTCTCAAGTTAATTAAAAGGAGTGAAATTCTCCAACCTGGAAGAATCTTGATTCAATTAAAATTGCAGTATAAGCCGGGCCCATTAATATAAAAGTTTTTCTTAGAATTGATGCGTTAAAAAGAAGTGGTGAAAAAGTACTTCATTTTTAAGAGGTGGACACATGTTTGAAGTTCAAATATCAGCGTTGAAGTAAAAACTCTACTGCATGCTTTTTCGAAAAATTGGTGAAGGGCAAGGCTTGCAAAACATCAACTGAAAAGAATAGTATGACGAGTAGTTTTAATATTTCGTTACGTAAAAATTAAAAACTCAAATTGAAGTAATTAACACAAATGAAAGGGTTAAACATTAATTTTTTGAGAGCATCTCCACAATTTTCAAGAACTTTAAATCGAACTCATTTAAAATTGCATCACTAGAAAAAAAGTTTAATTAGTATATCAAAAAGTTTCCTGTGCATAAGTTCAAACTTTTGCTACGTAAACTAGAGGTCAAAACTAATGAAAGAAATGGAGTTTAATTAGTTTGTTTTTGTTCGAGGAAACATATTTTTCAGAGTCCTAATTAATGCAGAAATAACCATAATAAATTACGTTAAAGTTAAATTAAAATCTTAGTAAATATTCTACTCATTTATTATAGTAATACATTTTCATGCACAAATTAAAAATGTAAAAAATACGTTTTTTTGGACTAAATAAACTAATTAAACCTTCTTTTTAATGATTCAATTTCAAATGAGCTCTATTCAAAATTCTTGAAAATTGTGGGGATGCATGTACAAAATTTTAATTTTCACCCTTTCATTTGTATTAATTGTAGTTTGAAAATATATTCTAACATTTTCAATTTTGGAAAATGTTATCCTTATTTTCAAAATAAAACATTGTTCACTTTAGAAATACTTAAATTTCGCTTTAATTTTAGTTTTTAGGTTTTAAATTACGAAATATTTAAGCAGTAAAGTTTTCACTTCAAAGCTGATATATTTGAACTTCGAGAATGTGTCCAGCTCTTAAAAATGAAGTACTTTTTCACCTTTCTTCTTTAGTTTATGAAAAAGCTGGCCTGCAAGTTTCAATGGAGCGTTTAGAAAGTAAACTCGTGAATTACTCTGTACGAGTTAAAATCTATATGAGTAGAGAGAAGAGAAAAGTAACACTTTTTTTATTTCTTAAAAATATTAGTTATGTTTTACATTGTTCGATTATATTTATATGTGCGAATAGTCAAAAATTGTAAACTGGATTCTGGATGGGTCAACAAATTATTAAAAAATATGTCTGCCACTTACAAAATTTTATATACTATATCTTTTAATATTTTCTAAAAAAGGCCAGTATTTTCAAATAGCCGTTCGATTCGAATGTAACTTGGTGAAATTATAGTGCTACATAAGAGACATTTGGACCCCGCAAGATTTTTGAAAATGAATTTTCATGAAATATTATCAATGTTTCTTAAAACGTCAATTACATTTCGATTAAACTTAAAGGTACTGCAGGTAAAATTATGATATTAATAATTATAATACAACTTTTAAAAATGTAAAAATTTTTAATCAAACAAAGTGGAAAATAGATTTGAATTTAATTTTGCAAAAATTTGTCGAATATAAACTGAAATGTGGCAGCAAAGAACTCGATAATCAACAAAATGGGAATTTTTCAAAAGACCAAAAAAACATTCTCTAAAAGGGAAATCACTATTTAAGGAAGAAACCGCTCTATTTCCGAACTGAATTTTTGTATAGAGCAATAAATTGCAGGCTCGGCTACGGATTGTGATGAAATATTCAATTCTCAGTTTAAAAAATAAATACAAACATTCTCCCGGGATACTAAGTTTCTGAATATGACTAAACAAAATTTGATGTAAAAAATTCGCCAATTCCGAAAAAAATCGACCGAAAATTATGATATAAATATTCATGGATTTCCAAAATCAGCTTCGGATAGCAATCAAAAATCGAATTTTCAATTTTTTGTAAAAATAAAAACTTCCTCCTGAGATGTGGGGATGCTGAATCAGACTAATGAATTTTCAATTCGAACAAATTACCCTGATCCAAGAAAGTAAAAGTTGAAAATTGCGAATTCACAGTATGACATTTCGTGCTAAAATTCTGAGAAAAATAAGAAAAAATATTTCTTCCTTTGAATGATAATAATTTCAAGAAATATCAATGCTAAAATATACAAAATAAATTATTAGTGTGTTAAAATTATAACTAAAATTTTATTTATAAATGTTGTGTTTAATTATTGTATCAAAAATGATATTTTGAAAAAGTCCTTTTACGACAATGTGTATTTGATTTTGTTTTTACTTTTTATGCAATAAACCTATTTTCGATAAAAATGTTAGTTTTCTAGTTCTGTACTGCCACCCTTCAACTAGGCTTGGTAATAAAAGGGTTTTCCAGTCGCTAATTACGAATCTGTTATCAAAATCAAAATTTAAATCGGCGAATTCAATATGGAAACTACAATTGATAAATTTCGGTTGATTTGCATGACAACTGCATACGGTGATTTTCGATAGGAAATTCGATGTCAGAAGTTAAAAATGTTAAATGACGGAGAATTCTGTGTGAAATATTCAAAATTAAAAATCCTGATATTCCTGAAGAAGTAAAATTTTCTGAAAATTCAGAATATCAAAAATTTCTAGCGTTCTTTTTTATATAATTCAGAGATTTTATAGAATAATATTTAGATCTTTTTACCACGTAGTAAATAGGGTTTGAAAAAGATATCAAAACTTCATGAACCATAGAAGAAGGTTGTTTTTTAAAACATACTGCCTCCTTAAAAGAATTTTTCATATCATAAGTTTAAACCTCATTCGGCTCAAAAGCTTTCAAACTTGAAAACGTTAAACCATAAAAATAAGTCTCTAAGGAAAATGTCCCCTTTATCATCTCATATACCCTCTTCGTCTATATATTTTACAACCCTTTTCTCGATGCCTTTATCTACCGAGGAAAACATAAAGAAGTTTCATTCCTGTCTTAGGAAAAGCCAAATATATATTGTTTGTATTCCCATCGACGAATTGAAAGAATCAATAAGGGATTTTCTGAATTGTATATCAAAAAAGGAAAAAAAATAATCAAGAAAGATTTGAAAGACCTTACGCTACGATTCACTCGAAACTTGGCAGATTTGCAATCTATTTCGTAGTTTCTCTAAAGAGATTTTCTTCAGAGATTATTATTTTATTTTTTGTAAAGTTGCGCGCGTGTAGACATAATACCAATGTTTTCAGAAGAGGATTTCCCATTGCAGAGAGCTCGTAAAGCTGGGAAAGTTTCGAACGGTCGTGACAATGTACCAGTGCCTATTAAGGATCTTATCTCGTACCACAGTTTTTATCTCCCTCCTTTTATAAAGAATTTTCTCCACTCTTCTATTTTGCTCAAATAAGCTCGTAATTAATTACATTCTTGTTTTATATTTAATCAGAGTTACATTCCAAATTAATACATTATTAATTCATAGAAGAAAAATTTTAATCTAAATCCGCATTTAACATTGAAACATGTTTACGTTGAGATCAAATTTAATTTATTTGAAAAGATTCGGAAGTAAAAACATTTGAGTGCTAAGAGATTGTATAAAAGTGCAAAAAATATTAAGCCTTTATTCTTCCTATCTCCTGAGTATTTGAAAGCATGCAATGATGAAAAACTCATAAAACCGAGAATACCATATCTAGTAACGATAGGCGAATAAACTAAAGGAAAATCCAATATTCTTGATACGAGGAACGTCTCAAGCGATATGAGGACTTTAGTCTCTGGAGAGGTAATGTGCAACGGCTCTTTGCAGCCTCACAATTTCTCAGATAAATCCTCGTAAAGTAGTAAAAACGAAGAAATAAATGGCCGATCGTCATTTTTAAACTTGCACGATGTTGCATTCTTGAAACGAAACGGATATTTTTACGGATCGTTTAAATGCATTTGATAAGATCAGGTCATATGAACACTGAGTGCCCACTAAACCGCATTTTTCTCTCTCCATTTATCTATCCTTTCAGGACCTCTCCTAAACAACAAGAATCTCAAGGATAGAAACTTTTCACAATACTTTCAAACTTTCAACTTCATACTCGCTCTTTTCCTTTCTTACGTAACTTGAAATTTTTAAATTCGAGATGAAATATATATGTATAAATATTAATTTATTGTATAACTACACGAGTAAACAGAATGTGACGTGTCGTTTCCCTAACAATTTTTCATAGTGAATTCATATCCGACCTACAAGATCTGCCTGCACGTTAGTTTTTTTAGATTTTTTTAGTCCAACTTTTTATTGAATAATCACAAATCACGCTATAAGTGGACATAGATTTTTTCGACAAAGAGCGATGCTTGATCTCGATGAATTTTTCATCGCTAAATCCAATCGCTTGAACGGTGCTACAAATAATCATAAAAACCCTATATAAACCAGCTGTGAACTGGATCTCGAATGTTTCTACTTTGTTTTTATTTATAAGTGTACGGTGTTCATTTGATGAGCACATTGCTTCCTCATTGTGATTAATTAGCAAATATATTTTTAAGTTATAATTAAAATATTTTTAAATAAAAGGCCAGGTTGTGCTCCAAATGAGGGCGAAGAACCGAACATTGACAGTACAGAACTAGATAACCAAGAAAATGGAAATTTTTCAAATGAGCGAACAAACTAAAATCGAAATCACTATTTAAAAATGAAGCAAATATTCACTCCTGAACCGAAGTGTTGTTAAACTGAGAGCAAAATAGTTTTATCCAAAAAAGTTATCCACGTTCGAGGAAATTAATGTGCAAGTTGACAATTTCTAAGTGACACTAACCAAAAATTGGACCAAGCTTGATTGCGGATTGCGACAAAAAATTCAATTTTCAGTTCAAGAATAAAATAGAATTACGCTTTTGAGATTTCAAGTTTCTAAATAGGGGCAAATAAAGTTTATTGTAAAAAATGTATCCAATTCAGAGAAAATAGACTTAGAATCATAAGATCAAAATTTCATGGTTTGACAAGAAAAATTCTGTTCCGAGAGCATCAAAATTGAAGATCGCGATATCACAGTATGACAGACATTTTTTTGTTGAAAATCCGGAATAAATATTTAAGAAATGTTTTAATTGAATAATAATATTTGCTAGAAATATTAATGCTAAAATGGTTGAAAAAATTATTACTTCCTTAAAATTGTAACTATGTAAATTGTAACAAAAAATTGTTCATACATCTTTTCTTGAATTATTGCATCGAAAACTGATATTTAAAAAAAGTCCTTGTACCATAATGTGTATTTAATTTATCAAGATTTTTCTATTCAAAACATTTACGTTACTGAATGCTTTGTCAACTGAAAACAGTGCTAAAATATTTTTATATTTATATTGAAAGTAATAAAGTGCAAACGAAACTTATAATAATATATTTTTCAATTGTAGTTACAAAACAATGTTTCTAGTTAAAATACATCTTCCTCTAAAGGTTCTCTTGAATTCTCTTAAATGCCCTTGAATTCGCTTGAACTTTCTTGAATTTCCATATTTCAGTTTGAATTCACTTTCAAAGAAATTCCAGTAACTTCAACAGAATACGAGAACAATGATTAACCTTGAATTAGCCTAAACTGTCATTTTGTGAACTTTACGAACGACGAGAGGAACGACTAAAATATTTCATTCAGGAACCCCTATTACAGTCGTACAATTAAAAATAAATTAGACACTGTCTATTATGCACATAAATGTGTTGTCAACAAAGCAATAAACTTATTATTCGTGAATTCATTCTTACGAAAATAATTTAGTAATACTTCTAGATACACATTTTTATCTCCCTTATCTCGTATATAAACACGCAGCACATAACATCGAAGTAAAATCTCAAATCATACAATCTGCCGGTTTAAACATTGAAAAACACTATATTCCTGATAATTTGACTGCAGCGCAATATGTATTTATTTCATGGGCCAATAAACACAGGAGAAAGTCTACAACAAGTCAACAACAATAACAATCTCTAAATTGCGAGTTTTTTGGACCAAAACTTTTTTAGAAAATGATAAGAAAACGTTATTGTGAAACTTGTAACTAAGATACGTAAAGAAGAATTATTTACACGACGAGATTCGACGAAACATACCAGCATATACTTAACTATATGGGCAATTCCATTGAACCTTTAACTTTTGGTATATCGATTTAATGGAAAATGAATCACAAAGCTCATATAAATTATTGTGTATAATGCTAGTTAGACGAATAGTTAACGCAATTTAAATAGTGTACGATGCCGCAGAGAACTATATGACTCAATCCAATAAGTCTATTTAAAAGATGTTTAGAGGTTAAAGGAGAGGAATGCCTTAAATCATGGAATTTTAAATAGAACACATTTTTTATATAAAACATGAGAATTTCCAAAAATTTTAAAGATGCTTTTCGTAACAAACTGATTTAGAATCAATTTTAGGAGCAAATTAAAGGAAACTTTATCTTTTTACGCAGGATATTCCTCAGCAGGAATTAAATTTCTGGCGGTATTCTTTTGCCTTCTCGGATAACCTTTCTCATTTTGTATTCACGTTTACTTATCCTTTATGCATAATTTGATTAACACGAATATCAATACTCATCAATTTTGATCGATACTGATCTATGGAAATATTCACTACGTTCAATTTTTACTTTTCTTGCACAAGAGATTCTGAGCACCAGCGACAAACGCGATAAAAAATTTGCAAAAAATTATTAAATCCAAAATGTATTTCAATTAAATGTCTCTATCGAAATTACAGGCATATTACACGAGCGATATTTTCCCTTCTATATCTTATAGGGTTTTTTAAATTCATGAACTATTTAGTAAAAATAGAATTAAATGCAAATCTATATAGGGGTGAGTGACTCCGTCTGGATAATAAAATTTTTTCGTCCTGACTTAAGGTAAACGTCCCAGTAATCGTGATCATAAGAGATTTCATTGACTTCAAATATTTAGAAAATTGTTTTGGAAGGATTACTTGAAAAATGATTGGTACTGATTGAAGCATTAAACATCCTAGAATATTATAAAAATTGTTTTTACGTTATATTTAATATTAATTTTTATTTATAAACAATTAAAAGTCAAAAAGCCCCGATGTCCCAGTTATCGTGATTTCCAAATCTGCCATGTGAGTCGTTGTCCCAGTCTTCGTGAAAAAGGTTAAGTTTTCTTGAAATCAGTTTTTAGCGATTTGGATATGTATTTCAGGTTTATTTTTGGATACAAAAATTTACACACTTGTAATTTGTATAATTAACTTTTTTGCAACATAAATTATAAACACAATGACAAAATTTGATAAATTGCAGTAAATAAAAAAATCATATGGCCAACAGCCATACCACGCTGAAAAAACCAGTTCTCGTCGGATCACTGAAGTTAAGCAGCGTTGGGCGCGGTTAGTACTTGGATGGGTGACCATTCGAGAATACTGCATGCTGTTGGCACATCGTGGGTGTGGTGAGCCCACACTTGTAGTTAATTACTACAAGAAACTATCCACCTAGAAACACTACCCGAATCGAGTAGTGTCACGCCTACCCTGAAAGGGAAATTGCTTAATGGTATACATACATGTGTATTTGGAGGTTATGTTCTGCTTACGTTGTCAAAATATTAAAACTATCAATAATTATATATCTTTTACACATTTTTCTTTATATTATGCAGTATAGATTAATGTTAGCTAATGGAAAACTACTCAATAAATATTAACTTTGCTGAAAAATGATAATAAACTAAAAAATTGATAATGAAATCACTAAAGTCATGCCAATATTTTACATCGCCTTTTTTCAGTTTTAAGCACTAATTTCTATTACGATTACTGCTCACAGTAACAAGACAGTTCTCCGATTTTATTTTACGCCTTTTTGAAATTAATTAAATTATTATTTGTAATGAAATATGGAAATACAATTTTAACAAAGTCGCCCTAGTCTTCGTGACCGATCACGATTACTCGAGCAACTATGCTTTTGAAACGTCCCTATAATCGTGACCGATATTTCTCGAACAAAAAGGTACGAAATGAAGATTTTACTTAATTTTACGAAACAAAAATTATTTTTTATTACAAAAAAATCATTTTCGCCCCGATCAAGTAATTTCTTGACATATTAAAAGCTTAAGCAAAGAAACGCCTTTCCTAACCTAAATGTTAAGCTATTTTCCACGTTTCGTGATTCATCGCCACCGGCAATACAAATGAATTTCTTTACGCATGTGCACTATTTGTATAAAAACAACTAATTTTGTTTCCACAACAAGCACTCTTCAAACTTACTTAAAAATATTTTAGGATTGTATTTTTATGCGGAAAATACTTACTTCTGGCGTTTACACCTGAAAATTCACGATTACTGGGACCGTCCCGAGTACTTGGACATCTACCTCATATTATATCAGATATGAATCCAAAATTAATTTTTGCCTGAAGCAGTGCACTTTTATCCATATGCGGATCCTGGAACACGATCTGGATAATTCGTACTTAACAGCATTGACAGTGCTGATAGATATTTTACCGGATCTCATGAAATAAGAATCCAGTACTATTACTTTAAAATGTTTTTATATTAATATAAGTACACTCAGACCCCGGTTTAGTAACAGCGTCGGGGGTTTTCTACAAATAGCCTTGTTACTAAATCGGGGCAATCGAAACGTAAACAGTCAGGGCCGCCTGAACCATTTCCAATTGGAATGCATAATATTGCGCAATATACTCGACTGAGTACTCGCGCACTGCGGCCCTTCCGAGGCGAGAGTCGCAACCGTCTCTTACCCCTTGAGTTGAGAAACCGCGTGGGCCAGCAGTTTTAGGAATTACTAAGCCGTAGTAGTCATACTACGGCTTTAACCTCGGCCATATTTACTATTAGATGGTGGCAGTCAATGCTGGGAACCTTATTCATAAAATGGAACTAAATTAAATATCTAGGTTTTTTTTCTGGAAGAAAACGCGGAGGTTTTGAATATATCATCCAATTAAAACCAGTAAACCTCTCAAATTTTGAAAAAATCTAAACCATAAATAATTAATATTGTTACTGATAGTTATAATTATAATATAAGTCTTTTTTATCATAATAATTAAATTGTCTGCTTACGAGCATTTAAAATCTATTAAATTTAAGAAGCCTAATCACATTTTGGGAAAGGGGTTAGGTGTCCATTTGTTTTTAAATTTTGGTTGGTAGCGCTGGTAGAACTGAGTTATAACAACATAAAAATGAAAAAAATTATTTCAGCTAACAAATAATCTAACCTTTTACGAATCATCCAGATCGGGGAAAAGGAGACTTTCCATACAAACATATTAAATTAATTGTTTCTGAGGATTCTAAGGAGTTTTCACTGAAAAGGAGAAATTTTTTTAATTGTTCTGTAAATAATGCAGCAAATATTGACTGCATTCGCTATTCGATAAGTATAGTGTTCAATTTTCGATATTTATCTACGAAAAAATCTCTAGGCGTCGAGAGTTTTTCATAAGAACATTTAAAATATCAGGGTTTGGTGAATGATTTTTGTGTGTATTTAATAAAGCCTTACCATCCAATCTTGTTTCTCCCGTCGAGTTTCGCAAGTAGTTCTTTAAACGACGAAGTGTGATAAAGAATCGTTCGTTGATACTATTGGATGCTGGCAAAGTTGTTAATATTTCCAGCAAAGTACAAATGCTGGGAAAAGCATGAGCATTACAAATTAATCGTGCTGTCGCTGTCGCTGTCGTTTTTGGTTGTTTCTCCTTTTCAGGTTTTGATCACTTTCACACCAAAGTTCAGCTTCAATTCCGCTTTTAATTGTTCTTCAGTGCCATTCACGTCAATTTCGTAGAAATTAGTGAGAGCTTTAAAGTTGCTCTCACAAAATACTGCGGGTGTGCGGATAAAAGACATTGAAATCCCTTTAAAATCTCTTTATGCTGGAGAAATGTTGACTCTACTTGATTTATGAAGGAATCAAGAAAAGAAATAAATATGCTAGCGCGATAATAAAATTCTAGCGTATCTTATGAAATATTCGAGTAATTAGTTTGATGTTCTGCAGTGTGCGGAATCTCAATGGGCTTCTCACCTCAATGATTTCATTTCATCAACAATACCATAGGCTATTTCAACTGCTTCTAATAATTCAAGAGTTGGCTGCTGCAATACTTTGTATAAAATAACACTTATAGTAAAGACTTTTTTCAAGTACACTAAAGAAATGATCAATTCATCTATTTTAATAGTGCGCACGAGTTGAGTAGTAGTATCACTGAATTATTCTTTGGTACAGAACAAGTTGCACAAAGTTTTTTTAGTATTTTGCGATTCGAGAAGAGAGTTGCGGTTTCAATGGAACTTTTCAAAACTTGCTTTCGTTTGGTAGTATTGGAAAAAAAATGCAAACTTTGTATAGCTCTCATGCAATTTCTTATTGAAAATACGTTGCAGGTGTCAGATGCTGCTAGACTAAGCCAATGAAGAGCATAACGAACGTACAGAGCTAAGGGAGATCTTGATGACAGGTGGAGGTTATTTAGTAGTAGTAGTATACCATTAAGCCATTTCCCTTTCAGGGTAGGCGTGACACTACCTAATTCGGGTAGTGTTTCTAGGTGGATAGTTTTTTTGTAGTTTTAAATAACTACAAGTTTGGGCTCACCACACCCATAATAAGCCAACAGCACACCGTATTCTCGAATGGTCACCCATCCAAGTACTAACCGCGCCCAACGCTGCTTAACTTCAGTGATCTGACGAGAACTGGTTTTTTCAGCGTGGCATGGCCGTTGGCCATGTATTATGTATTAATATAATATATATATATATATATATATTAATAATAATATATATATTATTAATTATTACCTTATGTATCATCTGTATATATCTGTATTCCTTGCCGGATCTTGATCTTCTCTTCCGGCAGATTTTGCCGGATTTTAATTATCTCGTCCGGCATATATTTAATAACGTCATCATTTTCCGTAAATTATCATGAATTTCATAAATTTCCGCAAATTTCATAAATTTCCACAAACTTCATAAATTTCAACAAATTTTATAAATTTCATAATTTTTCCAAAAATTTCATAAATTTCCAGAATAATGATAAATTTCCATATATTTTAGAAATTCATGGTAATAGATCGGTAACTTTTGTGACCAGTCACAGGGGTGCCTCCCCCCCCCCCCCCTACAAGACGTTGGGTTTAAACCAACAATGTTTCTGTAAGCAGTCACAGGAGTGCCTTCCTGCCTCCTCCCCCCACGAGACGTTGGAAAGGGGTAGGGTTGACCAAGATTATTTCTGAAACCAGCATAAAACGTCAAGGAAACACACGTTAAAGATATCACGGAAATGCCCATATTTATTCTAAAATGTGAATATTATCTGATTTTTTCGTTATTTTTTGAGAATACATGACAGGTATACCAAGAACAGCACCATTTTCTATTTTTATTAGATTTTTTCGCACATAATCAAAAGTCGATTATTTGAAACCACCCTGTAGATATGTTTCGAAACTGTATTGCAGCAAAATTACTCTCAAGCCGACCAATATAAGAACGGTGTGGGTGATTTTATCTTTCTCGGATATTGACGGGAGAACGGATCTTCTCAAGAACGCGTGAAGCAACTAAACCAGAGAAAGATCGCAAAAAAACAATTTTAATCCTGGAACATAATGGAATTTTACTGCCAAGAGAATGGAGACAGAGTAAGAACTTCAGCAATAAGAGGTGCTTCTGAGAAAATTGATCAATGTCGCGCGAATTAATTTTAGAGCTTTCCTGAAAATCGATTAACTTTTCTTTTCTTTCCTGTTTGATACCTATTGAAGAACTTGGCACCTTTATAGCATTCAGTTTATTTCAATTGAATCGACAGTTCTTTGGTCATCAAACCCTCGTTTAAAATATGAATTAGTGAAAATATTACTAATTGAATTAGTAGTTGAGTTTTACATATTTCAAAAATAATGATCGAAGTTACGAATATATGAATTTAGACGCTTATTTAAAAAAAACATAAATTTCTTCACTAAACTTCTATAGTTTTCGACCTAATTCAGATATTTCAATTTATTTTTCGAATTCTGATAAATAAGGGGCTGTGCATAAATTGAGCCTTTTTCTGAAATCTTGAACCACGTACCCCCCTTTGTTAGAATCCGTAAGTTTTGACCCCCCTCCCCCCTATTTTACGTAATTTTCTGTACCTTTCTTCGTAAATTTGTTTATTTGTTTATTTTCATTTCATGCCTTTTTTGTTAAACTTTTTCTCCGGGGAAACCCCAGTTTTTTCTATGATCAGCCACTGCCTATATCAACTATGCATTCAGTCATTTAATATGGATAGTTCCGGTTATCCTTTGAAGACCCATGTACGACCATTTGATGAGCCCAAATAAGTACGTGAGGACAGAGATGACATAGGTGTTCTGCCGTTCAAACTAAAAAGATACATAAGTGACATTTTTATGAAAAATGAGTTTTTGGTATCGTTGGATTCGGAAGAAAAAGCTGCGTCTAACTGTGTTAATAAAAATTATTAATTATTAATATTTATTGCAAAAAACGATTGTTTATAAATGAGGACAGTCGAAAAAGTTGAAAAATACAACATAAAAAGATACACAAAGTACTTTGCGTGTCCTAAAATTTGTATAAGGCATGTAATACGTCATCAGCATATAAATCAAAAAGAACCTAAAGAACTTTGTGTCTTTTTTGCCTTGTAAAAGTGACCGTGTGCGAAGCGAATTTACAAACGAAAAGAATCGCTTGCCCTTACGTATGTTTTAGCCTTGTGAAATAGCTCGGACTCTGATCGGAAATCCAAGGGAAATAAGTCCCGGCTAGATTCGGCTATACATTAGCGACGATCGTTCGGGTAAGTTCGGGACAGCCGCTGAACACACAGTGTCCCTTATGTATGTTTTGTTGTTGTATTTTGAGGCCGTGCTCGAGCTCTCCGATAAAGGCATCGTCCACAAGTGCCTTTGTGTTCTTTTTGCCTTGTATTTTTGATATGTATTGTATTTTTGTGAGATTGGACGTATGTATCTTTTTAGTTTGTACGGCAATGTTGATAGCCTTGATCTTTTTGGTCGAGTTAAGAGGACTCTGCAGAATGCTTCTTGCAGTCAATAAATATCATGTGCAAGTTTTTTTGATATTCACGTGCTTGTGACATGGCTACAGCATCGATGTTGACTAGATCTTTACTGTAAGGATGTCATTCTCGTCGCAATGAGAATATACGTTATCTGCAAGTACAGCTGTGAGGTACTTATAAATCATTGAAAGGCAGGCTATCGGTGGAAATTCATATGGATTTTCAAGGCCTGGTTTTAGTAACACATATAGAAAACCTTCGAGCATGAATCTTGACATCAGGTCTGTATTTTCGATGATCTTTTGAAAATACCTTGCCAACGCAGGCTGCATACTCATTCGATACTTGCACCCGAAATTGTGCACCATGCCCGCACCTAGGACTTCTCAGTTATTTGCTCTTTTCAAAACCTCTGAAACATCAGAGTCTGTGATGTTGGTAGGCTCTATTACAGGGTTACTGGTTGCTTCTGTTCATTTTTCCCGAAACACCCGACCGGCAGTCAGCCATGTCATCCTATTAAGGAACTTCGTTGCCTTGCTGGTTATTTTACTCCACACTCAGTTTGCCATAAAACCTTCTTTCATCAGCCTAAAAGGTTCGATTTTCCTGTCTTGTTGCACCACTCTTATTATATCGACGCAGTCTCTGCCGCTCAAGGTCTATAATCTTGTCCAATATTACTGGTGTTTAGCCTCAGTGTGCCGAGGATGGATGCTTTTAATCACGTGATGTATCCGCTTTTTTGGGTCTGTTTCCCTAATTTACCATGGTATTTCTCGCTCCCTTCTTGGGACAAATACTGCATTTCTAGGCACAATGCAACATAGGTTGCACATGTCACGCAGTTGGTTCTGCGTAAAAACTCATAGGTGTAACCTTATTGTTTAGGTGCCCTGATAATTCATACAGATCCCTCGTTATGTACATCTTTGGCCAAGAATGCCTTTGTGTTGGTTCTACATCTCTAAACTCTAGTACTGCTCTACGGAAATTCCTTTCAAGATGCTGCAGTTTTTTTTGGAATTTCGCTGATTACATCAACAGAGACCTTAATGTGCGGGGTAGTTCTAATGGATCCGGTACTCGATCTTCATTATCTCCAGCCTATATTTTCAGCCTCAATAAGCTCTTCATTGTGTTTCGCGCATCTTCTTCCGAGATTATTATGTAGTATCCCTGTCGATTTACACTAGCTCCACACTTTTCAAAGTTAAAAAACAAAACTCTAGAGCTGGACCACCATAACATCTCTGTTCTGCTTCATGATCATTTCTTGATGGTGTGCCACGGTGTCATCACACAAGTTGCAAAGTTTACCTTTAAGTAAGTGAAAATGGGAAGAATAAAAAGATATTATTCGACGGAAAGTGATGATGAGATTATGAAAAGGAAAATACGTCGTCTAGAAAGAGAAATAGAAGATAGAAGACGTATATCGGGAAGACGAAGTAAGTAATTTCTAGGTTAGGTTGCCACGTGGTCGTGTAAGAAGGCATTAGGTCCTTTCTTCGTTCTTATCCAAGTAATTAAAATTCGGAAATAATGAACAACGTCTTGCAAGGCGTTTGTTTGATGCAAATGATAGTTGAAAAAGGGATAAAGAACATAGCCAGTCTGAACGGTCTGCAATCGTTAATGGGCAAAAAGGCGAATAAAAAAGGAAAATTTTACGTCCAGATATGACCTTGAAAAATCGAAAATTTGACCTGGAAAGGTCAGGGCAAGGTCAAACAACGTGCAGCAGGATGACTCGACTGGCATGCATTTTTGAAGAAAATGTCCTGGTGAAGGTTCTGGTCATAGACAAGGTCTAAGTCACCAATCGATCGGGAGTATAAAATGCTACAACTCTTGCCTTGAAAATTTTCTTCATAAATGCATGCTGGTCGAGTCATCCTGCTGTACGTTGTTTGACCTTGCCCTGACCTTTCCAGGTCAAATTTTCGATTTGTCAAGGTCATATCTGGACGTAAAATTTTCCGCTCTCTCAGTTCCCGGGGTCATGGTCAAGATGAAAATAAAGGTCACCATTGAATTCCTTGTTTAAAGTTCCTTCAAGAATGACCTTGACCGCCCTGAAAAATATCTTGCCTGAGGAAATATTCAGCCGTCCCGGGACTTTTTGGACACCCGGTATAGTAACAAAATAATCAATTCACACGGCATAAGAGTCTTCGCTCAAGAGGATCGTTCAGGCGATACAGTAGTTAGACTGATAGCCCTTCCCCGACCTCTAGACGTCACAGTCGTCTGCGCAGGAGCCATAGATTGAGGTACCATGCAGATGATCGTTTCGATGAGTATGAGAGGAGTCCAAGGGGTAAGAGGAGTTGCTCTTTGAGTAGAAGTTGTCCCTCACGGCGTGATAGTAATTCCGACATGGACTCTATTGGAAGCGAATCGGGTGCTCTAATAAATAAATACCAGGCTCAGAAATTACCAGAGGTGGTTCAGTCTTTGAGTAAGAATGCATCACTTGGTCGTGATGATAAGCAAAATAAAGGCCAGTCCCAGACAGATTCAACAAAAGAATCATCTTCAGGTGATAAAGTAGAGGAACTGAAGAATACTGAACAAGCTTCTAACAGTCAAGATTTAAACACCAAAAATTCTCTTTCGGCGCAAGAATTGGAAGTGATTGGTGAGAGAATGAATCCAGATAGAATTTTAGCACCAGAATCTCCCACAGATTTGGTCATAAGGATTGACAACATTATTAAGAGAGGCTTGCCAACTGAAGAGAAAAAGTCTTTATTAACTAAATTTCCTTTTCCCAAAAATTGCTTGTTTTTGGATCCACCCAAACTGAATGCAGAGGTAAAGGCAGCTCTACAAGAGACACAAGCTGCAATAATTAAAAGAGATTTGCGCATTATGGAGACGCAACAAAGAATTACAGCTGGTCTGAGGGGCTTGTTGGGTTAGTATCACTGGCCCTTGCATTGGAAAACGAAAAGAAACTGCAGATGCTGGGAATTGTGAGTGGCGCACTCAGAATTTTTTCTGATCTACAGTTTGAAGAATTTTCGATTCGCAGAAGCCTCGTTTTAAAAAACATCGATACTTCCTTGAGAGAGACGCTTAGTTCTACGGAAGTGGACGAGTGGTTATTTGGCTTATCCGACCGGATCGACGTTTGGCGGACAGAGATCATCGACAGGGGGCCAGAGACAGAGCAGGGAATGCAGGCCATTTAAGGTATTTTATGAAGCAATGGGAAAAATTAACGTCTAATAAGAATGTACTGAGCTGGATTAAGGAATATAAAATTCCTTTTGCGTCTAAGGTTTGTCAGTTGATACCACCTAATGAAACTCAGTGGTCGACACATGAAACTAGAATAATAAAAGAAATAGTTTCCGAATTAATGAAAATGGGAGCAGTGCGAATAGCAAAACCTTCTGAAAGTCAATTTATTTCAAAAAATTTTATTGCGCCAAAACCAGGCGGTTCTTATCGTTTAATCCTAAACCTTAAGCAATTAAATAAGTTTCTAAAAACGGAGCACTTCAAACTTGAAGATGATAAAATGGTTCGAAGAATAATAAGACCAGGCTGTTATATGGCAACCCTTGATCTAAAAGAGGCCTATCATTTGCTTCCGGTCGCGGATACAGATACAAAGTTTTTAAGATTCACCGTTTACATTCACAAAACTTATGAAGCCGGTTGTTTCACATTTAAGATCGCTAGGTTTGGAATCGGGAATGTTGATCAAACTCGTTATTTTTTGAAAAAATTATGGTTTCTAATTGTGACGCGATCTGAAGAAAGACCCCTAAGCGGCCAAACGTAAATTTTAGAGAAGAAGCAGAAGAAGTGGCGACGGGCCGATAGAACGACATAGAACGACAATGTTTACACGCTTGTACTGAATAAATTATTAATTATGGCATTTTTTTAACTATACCATCTTAAAGAGCAAGTTCGAATCTACGTAAAACATTAAAAATCAGAGAATCGATTTTTGGCCGCTTAGGGGTCTTTCTTCAGATCGCGTCACAATTAATCTAAGAAAGAGTAATCTATTGCCTTCATTACGATGTAGGTATCTGGAATGAAACTACGATTCGAAGGACATGACTGTTGAACTCCCAGAAGATAAAAGGTCAAAAGTAATTTCTCAAATCAAAAGGTTTGAAAATATTAAACAATGTAAGATCAGGGAATTTGCAGCGTTTATTGGAACATGAGGTTCATGTTGTTGTACGTAAAATACGGACGGGTCTACTTGAGAAATTTCGAATACGCGAAAGTCTTAGCTCTTGGGGAAAATAATGATGAATTTGAGGCGACTATGTCTGTAGTGGGTATTTCCCAAACTGACCGTGAATGGTGGAAGTTGAACATTCCAAACGCAACGAACTCCATTACGTGTTTCAATCCGTGTATTTGACATTTTTACAGATGCATCTCCTACCGGTTTCGGAGCTGCATGTAAGGGGTAACTTGGGCATGGTTTCTGGACGAAGACTGAGAAATCAAAACATATTAATAGTCTAGAGCGTATGGCTGCTTTGATGAGTCTTAAATGTTTTGCGAGTCAATTAAGAAGTTGGGCTCGTTGTTTTGAGTGTCGATAACACCACTGGCATAGCGTATATTAATAAAAAAGGTGGCGTACAATACCCTTAGTTAAACGAGCTTGCAAAGAAGATATGGACGTGGTGCGAACAAAGAGATCTTGGCTATTCACATCATATATATCTTCTAAGGATAATTTTGAAGCAGACTTTGAATCAAGAAGGCCTGAACCAGAGACGGAATAGTAATCGGATAGAGCATTTCGCATAATAGTAAAAGAGTTTGGTCAGCCAGATATTGATCTTTTTGCGACAAGGTCAAACTTAAAGTGTAGACGTTATGTATCTTGGAAGCAGGACCCAGAGTCTACCGCAGTCGATGCGTTTACCTTACATTGGAACGAATATTTTTTGTATGCTTTTCCTCCTTTCTCTCTGATATTGAGGGTGTTACAAAAAATTAAATTTGAGAGCGCAAGGAGAATTCTAGTGGTGCCTTATTGGCCAGCTCGACCGTTGTTTCAATTTATATGTCATTATCTGAATCGAAACTTATATATTTGAATCCAAATATTAACTTGCTCCGTTCGATTGATAGAGAATCGCATCCGATGTGGAAGACACTTACCCTGGTTGTGTGTTGTCAAAAAGGCATTCGAATTGAAGTAGGTCTCAGCAGAAACGGCAAATGTTATGTTTTCATCACTAACAAAAGGAACGAAGAAGCAATATGATTGCGGTTTGAAAAAATTGTGGCCTTTTTTAAAGCCAAAAATATCGATCCTTTAAAATGTTCAATTCCAGACATTTTATCGTTTCTCACAGTAGAATACGAAAATCAAAACCTCGAAAATTAATAGGCCTCAGCCTACGTTATTCATTTCGTTTTTTACTCAGGACAATCTCGTATGTCCTGCGTTAACACTTGAGACATATATTAAACGAACAAGCCTTATAAGATGCGCAAAACAAAAATTATTATTATCGTTTAAGAAACCTTATAACCCTGTTACTACACAGATTCTTAGCCGCTGGATGTAAAATTTAATGACAAAAAGCGTTATAAACACTGATGTCTTTAATGCTTATACCACTCACCATGCAGCTACTTCAGCAGCGCATAGAGTAGGAGTTAATATAGAAACAATTCTAAAAACCGCGGTTTAACACACAAAAATCTAAGACATTCGCTCGTTTTTATAAGAAAGATATAATAGATGATTGCAGGTCATTCGTGCTATCTATTCTAGAATAGCAGACTTAATTAATGCCAAGTTCTAGTGCTTGTACGTTTTAAGAAATTGGTGTTCTCATTGAAAGTTCGAATTGTAATACAAGAATTGAAATATAATTCAGTTAAAATGAAATGTAATTAATCAATTTTGCAACCGAAATGGCCGTAATGGCCTTTAAACGGCTACATGATAATCTCGGAAGAAGAGGCGCGAAATACAATTAGACGATTTAACGAACTTACCTGTAAGTGAAGTTCTATCCTAATTGTATGAAGCACCTCTTCTGAAGAGATTATTCCCACTCATAGATTAGTGTCCGTTATTCTAAAATAGAAACTCATAAATAATTACGGCAATACTTTGAAGTAATGATCATGAAGCAGAACAGAGACGTGATGGGGGTCCGGCTCTAGAGTTTTGTTTCTTAACTTTGAAAAGTGTGGCCCTAGTGTACACCGACAGGGATACTACATGATAATCGCTTCAGAAGAGGCGCTTCATACAATTATGATAGAACTTCACTTACAGGTAAGTTCGTTTAATCATATAACTATCCACACCTTTCACATGTAGGGATTTCAACAATAGGAGGTTGTTTTTCTACTTCCATTTTTGTGGTAGCAATTCCAACAACTTAAAGTAATTTCTTGACAGACATTGAGTATTTTTAGTCTGTTAGATTCTGTTCCTTTATTCTTGTGGCTAGATTCGGGTACTTAAGTAAGAAAAGACGATGATTTTCTCCCTTCTTACTTTGCCCACTTTTCTCTGCCAAAAAATAAAACCGCATAACATATCTTTTTCTATGGGATGCATTTTAATCGCCGTCTTGGTTGCTGAATCTCTGCTTCTGCCTCTGGTTAAGTCAGACCATCTGCTTCTAAAGGATGTAGTGGTACTGGATCATCAAGAGGTTGCGCCAGAACATCAATAGTGAGATGATGTTGTATTACTTGACCGGTTGTCGCTTGATCTTGTAGTGTACCTTCCTCTAACTGATGTTCATTATCGACGAATCAACCTGTCGTGTAATCTCCACGGCATTTCTGTTGAAGTGGTTGGCTGCAACTTTCTAACGCTAGCCAAAGCATCTTCAGCAGGCACTGTTGATGTTCCGCTGTTTAGCGTTTTCGCAGATGTTATTGCTGGCCAGCTTTTTGATTTTTTAGATATGCTTGACCTTCTCTAAGCGCACCATCACCACCGTCCCGCATGCTGTGGCCCCCAGCGGTGGCTCCAGGGGCGTCCCGACGATCCTCAGAAAGAATACTTAATAAACTTAATAAATATTTATACGACTCATCCTTCGTCATTATTTCAGTGAGCGCCTGATTTTCAAGCTCAAACTCCACGTTTATTACTCCCCATTTAAGTGCAGTTCTCTGCACTTGTCTAGCTCGAATTCCATATTGATGTCGTTCGAAAACTGCAGAATGATGTCGATTAACTTCTGCAGTTTTTCACTCGAGCTAGCGTACACTTTCAAGTCATCCATATAAATCAGATGAGTAAGATTTCATTCCATTCTGCCTTTCTTTACGCTGTATTTATAGCACGTGTTGTTAAGGCTCCTGCTAAGTGGGTTTACCGTTAAACAGAACCCTAGGGAACTGAAGGAGTCACCCTGGAAAATATCGGTCGTAATGCGCAAGAGACTAGAGATCCTCGGTATACCACGATCAAAGTGCTTCAGTTCCGCACCCCAGAGGGTCATTGCGTGACACAGAAACTGATTAACGCTTGGCCCGAGATTGTACATCAGGAGAATATCCAATGAGTAATCGTAAATTACCTAGGGAAAGGCTTGTTATAATCAATGTATGCCATGTGCAGGTTGCGCTAATTTTTTCGCGCCTGCTTCAGAACAACACTGTCAGTTGTAACCAGGTCCTTACATCCCCGAGATTGCGACAACATCTCTTTTGCTCTTCTGCAAGGGTGTTGTTGACTTTACAGTGAGTGTAGCCTTTATCCGAGACGATAGATGTTAGGCACTTGAATACAGTTGAAAGACAGGCAATCGGTCGAAAGGCGGATGGACTGCGAGCTTCAGGTTTTTAATCAAGCACATTCGACGCCTTCTCTCATGAAAGAGGGCGTCAAGGCTGGGTGATCAAGCATGTTCTGATAGCACCTAGCCAATAAGACGTGTACACACTTAATTTACTTCTACCAAAAGTTGTGCACCATGTCCAGGCCACGTGCTCACGATTTTTTCGTCTTCTTTGACACCCCACACACACACACACACACACATCGGAGGTTGTGATGTTGAGAACCTCCATTCCCGCAAAATATGGCATACGACCCCTTTCTAGCTCGAGCGACGCTGCTTCTAGGTTGCTTGCGCTATTTTTCCCCAAAAACTCTTCCCAATAGTCAGCCATATATTCCATGAGTGAAACTTCAAGCGCTAGCAGTTTTTTTAGCTCCACTGATTTTCCGGTAGAACCGCTTCTCATCCACCTCAAAGCCCTTGTTCTGATTTTTTCTGGCGTTAGATTTCTTATATCTGTGCAGCCTAGTCGTCAGGACATAGAACCTTGAAACATATAAGCCTGAGCAGCCAAATCAGCTATCTGAATTTAACGTTTTTTTCACATACCTGTATAGACTGACGTTGCATGAATTATATCTTTTCTCCGACGCACTTATACTCAGTTTATTCTTTAAATGATTCTCAGTAGCATGTTTATAATGCGATTGGTTCGCAAGGCCTCTAGTGGTTTTCCAAGGTTTGTTTCTCGGCATTCTGGAAAGAATTGGCATTAAAATCTTCATTAGAAACTCCATGGGGTCCAAAGTAACAGATACTTTGGACCCCGAGATATGTGTTACATTGGACCCCGATCACATGCTTTAAATTTGGTGTAAAATTCTACAAAAACAACAAAGGTTCTGTGAGTATTATATGAGACAAATCAAGACAATAGAGCAAGAGTAATTTTTATAGAACTTTTCCAGATGCTCGTCCAGATGTACAATCTTTTATATTAACATTTTTTATCTTTCATTATTTCAAAGAAAAATGCAAAAATTAGATTTTATGAACAAGATTCTCCTGGCCACAAAAATGGTTTGGCATCAAAATTGAAATACTCTTAACTTCATGATAATTTTTTTTCAGGAATTCTATACATTCATTTTTTTTCCTTAAATCAGAAAAATAAGTGTAGCCTAATTTACTATAAAAACAATCTATTTCGGTCTCCGAGAGATGCTGCGAATTAAAGTGTAGAACTTGCCTGATTTGAAATGGATTCGGTCAGTTAGTGAACTTTTCTTGGCAATTGTTTTCGATACAAAATGATGGATCTGAAATGAAAGGCTCAACGACTCAACGTGTGTTAGGTGTGCAGCTGTTGTGTTCAATTTTGCCTATCGAATTTCGTAGTATTTCTGTGAGCATAATACTGCCTTCTCATTGTTTCAATACAGTTGCGAATGTTACAACAACACGTTCTTTTACTGAACGTTTATGTTTGTCAAGTTTTCCATGTCTATAACCTTCCTTTACTTAAGGCCGCAGCTACGTATACCGATAATTCGGTACGAATAGTGGAACCTGGAAAGGGGATTACTTTTACCGTAACTTCGGTACGAATAGTCGAATTTGTTCTGTACGAATAGACACTGCCTTTAATTAATATATACAGCACTGAATGAATTGCTATATTTTCACTAAGCAATCAGTAATTTTTCACTATCAATTCAGTAAATATTTTGTCTAATTTAATTAGTAGTTCTCTACTAATCTTTAGCGGCTCATTTCTCTCTATTTGTATTATTAGAATTTTACATAGAAAGATTTTTTTATCGTTTCTCCAGAAAATTATTTGACCTGTAATCGGCAATATCTAACATCACAAATTAATTAATTTTACATGGAAAATTGTGAAATTTCACCAATTTAGATCCAGAGAGCTGATTCCAATTATGGCTTTAATTTCAAATCTAACGTTTTGGCTCTAAATTAAAGTACGGTCTTTGAAATGCTTTTAATTTCAAAAGATGTTATATTTTTAAACACCAAACGCCTTGAAGGTTGGAAAATAATTGTTGCTCAAAAATATTGGTTTGAATGCTTGAAAATACTTTAAAAATAGTTTCTAACACATGTTTAGTAAGATCTTTTCTTGAAGTCTGAACTTTTATTGAACTCAGATTTCTTTGATTTAATGGTATTTTTTTCTCAAAGTAGAATCTAGAAAGTTCTAACAACCATCAACTTTAAAAGAATATTAAAAAAAATATAAAACAATTAAATCTTTTGTAACACAATCCAGGATTTCATTTTGATTTAAAATCCGGTAGTTTTAAAGTTCTTGAAGTTTTCATATAAGAATGTTTCGAAAGGAAAAAGCAATTGCTTCTATCTCCCTCACCCACCTCGACAAACTTTCATTTCCCAGAGGAAAAAAAGTAAAATATTTTAACGTCCACCGCAACCTCGACACAACCAATAGTACCACGCGATTCTGCTCTTTCCTCAGGTAATTGTGACAAACGATTGTTGAACTGTGGGAGCATTTTCCAGTTCCCAAAGTTTGTACGTGCAACGGAGCTACCAAGTTGAATTGGATTAAGTAGCTAGACCCTGGTAATTACCGCTTTAAGAGAACGTATGGAAATGGCCAGAGGATTGCTTCGGATTAACGTGTAATTGGATAATAGTGAAAATAAATGTCATACTTTTCAAATCTGAGAACAACAAGAACATCTACTATTTATAAAAATATCTTTCGCCTTTATACAATCAATCACAGTTATTCAATTTATTACAAATAATTCTAGAGCAGAAATGAAAGTTATTATCTGGTTATTTATTCAATTCTGCTAAACATGAGAGCGCAATTCTAATTGATATAAGGGTGAAAATCAAAAAGCTGGGAATATTATGTCGCTGCAATATTATTCGTTTGTGTTTGGAGAAATCATCTTTCTAATAGAAGGCGTTCTAGCAGGCCTATTTTTCCCACAATGCGGCCACCACAATGCGGACCAAACGGCCACCTTTGTTCAAATTTATAGCGTTAAATCTTTTAAAATAAAGCTTAAGATTTATGTAATTGTTAAATACACGTATTGTTTCAGAATTGATTGCAGAATTACGAAATAACATTTTTGTCTCGTGTTCAATTATATTTTCAGAGTTATAATCACTTTTTAAATATCCCCGAGTTTTTATGTCATCTGGTAACAAAATAGTTTTTAATTATCATTATTATTATTGTCTTGTAAGGCTGGCCCATTTAAGTCTCGCTGCACTGCCGTTAAAACCTATTGTACTATGCCTTTTTATTTTAAAACCCCGGTGAACAGACGTTTAAACACGGGTGACCCTCGCTTCTAAAATATCATTTAAGTCCTTTTCATTTAGGATGAATACATATACCGCCAGACGACTCTACTTTACTGAGTATGGGACTGTAGTAGTGAAACTGTTTCTTTTACTAAGGTGGGCTTAGAATCACTGCATGAATTTAATCACAACCAGTGATAACCCGCGGCTACATTCGACCTTATTAGAAGTACTCGAATCTCTTGGCGTTTGGCAAGGGGAGAGGAAAACTGCAGAATACCACCTCCTGAGCTCAGACGGTTTTTCGACAGTCGAGTTTGAAGGCAGACATTTGACCCTACTCATCGAATGCACACAATCATCCTCGGCCTCAAAACCTTCTGTTCTATATTAATTAAAACGCAGCGAATACACAATCTCGTCATACGTCGCAGATGTTCACCCCCCTTCCCCCTCGAGTGACATATACCCGTACCTCTTTTCCAGTAAACCTTCTCTTCATTATGCTCTTTCTATTCACACCAAGAGGTAAACACGAGGCTAAACAAGGTGACATACAGGACGGTAGCACTGTGTTTGTTGTTTATATTAGTAGAAGTATAGCCGAAAGTGTAAAATTTCCCTACCCATTTTAAGGTGTATAGTGTTTTGTTAAAGAGGCTATATCTGAAAAAAAGATGAGGCTGAGTAAGAAGGCCACCACGGCTAGCTGTTTCTTCGGGTGACAGCTAGTATTCAAGAAATTGAATTTAGATGGTGAGAGACTATAAAGAACTTAAAATATATATATATATATATATATTGAATACAGTACCCTCCCACCTATCGCACTACCACCTATCGCGACTTCCCCTACTCGCTTTGATCCCACTACGGACTATTCAAAAAAATTTGACATTTAGTGTCACCTATTTAATAAGTTAGTTTTAATATTTAAACGGCTATCAATTTTAGACAAATACAAATTTAATACAATTTGTTTTATATGGAAACACTTACAAGCTTTTTTACTGTGCATTTTTTTAGGATTGGTGTGTGAAATGATTATAATAACCTCTGAATGTTCTCTGCTATCTGTTTTCTCAATTTCCAAATGTTGGCATTAACTTTCTTTAATAGATTCGATTTTCTCAACCAATCAGATATAAGTAAGGTCGTAGCCAGGGGGGGATGAGGATGGTTTGACCCACCCCCCGAAATTCTTGAAACATGTACATAATACACATATACCCTGTGTGCTGCTGCATATCCCCCCCCCCCGAAATTTTTGCCTGTTGTACATCCCAACCCCTGAAAAAATTTTCTATCTGCGACCTGGGATATGAGGATAAAGCGCAAGGGGAGAAAGATTTTTGATGTGATGGGAGACCTCACCTAACGCGAATTCCAGTCCCAGACTTTCGCGATAGGTGGGAGGGTACTGTACAAGGTTTATCATTATTAAAAAAGTACTTAAAATTCGAAATACAATAAACAGAATACAATTATATGAATTTCGTAGCTGCATTTTCAGCAGCAGGATAAAAATAAAAAAGATGAAAAAAGTAAAGTAAAAGAGAGCCACATAAGTGATGCAGACAGTAACAAAAGAAACTGAAGGAAGAAATTTAAAGAGGAATAAAAAATTATTGAAATCTTGAAATTAATTATTTAATTTTTAAATTCGTATACAAAATAATAAATTGTAATAGTAAAATACATACAAATTATTATAATTCAAAAGGACTAAAATTTATTCTGCACTATATTATAATATACATAAGTATATTATACACTGAAATATATTACCCTTACAGTCTACACTTCCGAAATTTTCCGCTCAGCCTACACTGAGTGTTTTTTGCCCGGACAAAGTTTAAAGTCCAGTATCTCTGGATCAGATTAACGTATCGGAATACATTTTCTTTAAATTGTAGGTCAAAGTCTCACAGAAATGAATATTGTAAAATTAATAAGATGAATTCAACACTAACAATAAATACTTTCACAAAACTGAAAGGACTTTTCAGTAAAAACGTTTTTAAATTTTTTTTTTCTATAATTCGCGAAAAAGTGCCAGTTTTTCCACCTGTTTTTGGTGTAAAAAGTGATCGATTTTTGGTCGATGACGTGGCGCATGCGCAGTGCCGACCTTTCCGGGCAACAGTGACAAAAGTAGACAGATGCAGTGGAAAAAGTATATGGACAGTGATAAAAGTGAGGCACAGTGACAAAAGTAAATGTTATTTCGGGTGGGTTCGTGCTGCCTCGGGTGTACTCGTGCATCGTGCGCAGCCAACTTCATTCTATTTTCCGACTGTCGTCCCTAACCTAAAATCAATTTCCTGAAAAGTCTCGAGTTGTGTATTTTGTATGTACTTTTGTCACTTGGCAAAAGCAAAAAAACACCGTCAGTTTCTCCGAAAATACTGTGCTTGGTTTTTTTCACGAAAAATCGGAAATTTTGAAGCCCTCAACTTGATGGGCCAACTATTCAATTGTGAGAGCCAGCTTATTATTACTGCCATGGTTTTGATAATTGCCATTGTCATTGTTGCGTCAATCGACATAAAAATCGCCTTCTTTTTACACAAAAAACAGGTAAACAAAAACTAGCACTTTTGCACAAATTATAGAAAAAGTATCGTGTCCAACACATTGAAAAAGCGACGATTTAAAACTCGTGTGATAGCCACCCTCGCTCCGCTCGGGTAGCTAACTTCACACTCGTTTTAAATCTCTCGCTTTTTCAACTTGTAGCACAATATACTATTGTATAATAGCTTGAAGAATAAACAAAATATGTTTCACGGTAACAATTGTGGATTGCGAGAGTTGCACTTTGAGACCTTGACCATATGAATGGTTTCCAGTCCTTACTACTGATACAAATCAACAATTAATTTTTGAATTCAAACAATTTATTCATAAAATTAAAAATTTTAATTAAAATTTTTTGTGCTGGATTTTGTTCCGAAGTAGATTTTCACACGTTGGGCCTAACCTAGGTAATTTTTATCCGAATAAAATTTTTAGATATGGTCCCTTCGGTTTTTCAGGCCCGACTGGCACTAGTCGCATGATGAAATATTAGTATGCCCCCCCCCCCCCCGTTTACGGCACAAATCAGCACAAGTATAGCACAATTTAGCACAACTTTCATTTTTTTGAAAAAATAAGTTTGCGGATCCAACTTCCGGGACATCCATCATTTAGGGAATTGAAAGAGGTCCACTAGGACTACAACTTAGGGGAGTTTCGAGAAAATCGAAGGTAACAAATTTTTAGACGGGTACGCTTGAAAATTGTTGCCCCATTTGTTTATTAAAAAATTATATAAATCAGCAACAATAACATATAGCACGATGTTGAGAATGTTATTGTTAACCGCACATTGTGAATAAATGAATGCATTTTTCTCAAAAGATTTTATAACGTAGATTATTTTCCAATACTTAGTTTTCATTTTCCTTTCAACGTAAAAAATCGTAGGCTCACTTTGGAAATTTCTACTCTTCTACATTAGAGTAAATGACATTAAAACTTTCGAAGAATGTTTACTTTTTTTATCTTCTGTTTAGTGCTTATATCATACAGATGTCGTATGAAACCTTCAAAATATGCTTGTAACGTATGTTTATTTCACGGGTTATATGATGAGTTTGAGAATTTTAATGAGCACTCTTATCATTGTCAGGATATTGAGATTCAGAAAACTTGTATTCAACTTCTACCAAGCTTCAACATGAAGGGAATATTAATATTTTTGTTTTTACTAAGTGAGTGATTTTTATATAATATACAAATAAGTACATAATTTTGATTAATTTTAGTTCAGACTTTTACTTCAAAATATCTGATATTTATCAAAAAATTATTCGAAGGTTGACCCAGAAACCTATTTTCTAATGAGCCGATTAAAACGTTGTTTGGAAACATATTTTGAGGCCTTTCTATGCAATTCTTTTTCATATATTGAGCTTTTCGAATATGTTTTTTCAAAATAACTGATTTTTGGTTGCATAATGTTTCTGAGTCTTTTTGTTCAAGAATAGAATTTTTGCACAGATTGACTTGACGATATTGTGTTTCTAATTTTCTTCTTAAAAAATTATTATCAGACAATAATTATGATATATATTATTTTTAAAGCAATTGAAGTTTCGTTGACGAATTCCTTCAAATTTTCCAACATTTGGAATGTGAGTTTAACTTTAATTATAATAATCATACTCAATTAATATTATATAGAACGAACGCTCTATTATTAAAAACTTTTCCGTAAGATTAACCTATTTACATTACGGAAAATTGTGTAATATTAACCCTAGCGCTATACTTGACCGGTTATTAGTCTTACGGAAAATTGCGTAATACTAGACAGCGCATATATAGGAAGTTACCCAATTTTATTTTTAGTCATGCCAATTTAAAAACTAGCTAAGAAGTACTTCATTATGGGTGAGCTCTTTGCTTCCTTACATATTATGCACAATACATAAATTTTCTTCCCCATATAAAGCCAAAGTTTCCACTAGTAAATTAAAAAAATTACTTCATGCGCTGAATTATGAATAATATAATTAATAATTATACAATGATCGACATACGTAAAATCCATGCTAGAATACATCTTATTTCTCGCAGAATAAAGTAACCCGTGACATTTTCTCATTTGGGGGACCCGAAAAACCTCCAAATTCGCCACCAAAGCATTAATTTGCTTTCAAGGTGTGGAATAAGTAAGTTGTACATAAAAATATTTTAATTATTTAGAATATTTTTAAAAAGCCAGTCATAATAATAAATAATAGAAAATACACACTTTTAATTGAGGAATTAAATTCATGTATAAGGAGGGGTTAAGATGTAATCTTTAGTAAACAGGTAAACATTTAGTCAATAACTATTGATTTTTTTATGCACGTGTGCTTACAGCATATAGAAATGGAGATTAAAATTATTCATAAATTAAGAAATCATTGTCATAAGACAGTTAAAAAAGATGTGCTTTATTTTTCTTTGAAGTTGTCTCAGATAATAATAGATATTAATTTGTAATTATTTCAGAAGTCCAAAAGGCATATGACAGAAATCCTCCGCCAAAAATTAAGTCATGCCCTCAACGCTGTTGGATTGTTATATAAAAATCTTTATTCCGCTTTTTCTGAAATTTAAGTTTTGAAAATATATTTTTATCTGCCTACGCATGAAAAAAGGCTTTTTGACATTTTTTTATGTCTATACTTGACGGACCGACAAAAGAAAGGTCAAAAAGTGAATTTTCGATCCAGTGCTGCAAAAAATATTGTGTGGAGCGTACGCCCAAATAAATATTGTTCGCAATATGTAGAAGTAATGAATGTAATAAACACATTATGAAATAAAGTGATAAATCCAACTATAAGAATTTATGTCAAGTTTTATTTCAAGCCGATAATATATTAACGCATTCTGATTCCAATATTTAGATCTTTAGTTGTTGATTATATTTAACTTTGTATGGAAATCTTGCAAAAATAGATAATTATAATAATTGTTTAAACGTGAATTACTAATATTCTGAAATAATGAATATTTTTTAAGTTCTTAATCCCACTATAAGGCTGCATACACTCGTCGGAAATGAAAAGCTTTCAATTTTCTGTTTAAAATGACAATGACCGAATCTTCTTAAATAGTGTTTTCACTGTTTAGGTTTGAAGTTTTCAAATAGAAAATGTTTAAACCTAATAGAAAATTTTCAAACTAAACTTCTCTTGAAACGCTTAAAGTTTAAATATCTACGACTTGTCATTTGAAGAATTTAAAATCATACAAATTTAAAAAAAAATGTTTTTAATGGACGCAACTTTAGTAAAAACATAAATAACTTGGCACAATCTAAAATGTAAACAAGGAAAATCATGGAAAAGTTTACGTTATCTTTGAGAGTTTTATAATGTTTCTATATAGTGGCGCCAAGTGACCTAATTGGTAGCAAGGTCTAATGCGTAACGTTTACCTACTTCAAATACTAAACACAATATTTGTATAGTTGGGTCCTAAAAGATACAAATTTACTGACACTATGCTGAACATGATGTTCCAGAATGATGTAATAACTTTTTATTGGAATCATTTCATTTTTTAATAATACTATTTGCATAAAATAGGAATTATTTTCTTTCCTCATAAAATTTACCTTTCTTGTAGAATTTACCTTCATGTAAAATAAACCATAAAAGAAGAAACGAGATGAGAAAATAATTTCGTGTGAGGAAATTAGAGGCAAGTGCAGCCTTTTTAGTTCATTATCAACTGTGGTATAATGGTTTTAAAGTGGCTGACTTGCGTTCGCGTACCCATACTTTTTTATTATTGTTACATTCTCATCCTAATGAAAAGGTATTGGTTTTATGTAAAATTTGACTTGGTCGGTTTTCATTTTACAAAGGTAAAATTTTTTTACAAATGTTTACAAAGGTGTCTGTCTGTATGTAGTATGTAGTCTGTCTGTAGTCTGTAGGCACGATCACTTTCGAAAAAATGATCAGATTGGATTGAGCTGTGGCTCACTTTTTTAAGGCCTGAAAAAAAAGAAAAAGTTCGTTAGCCAGCTATTTTGGATGAAAATTCAAAAAGTTACAGCATTTTCAACATTGTTGAGACCATTTTTTTCCAGATTTGAAAATTCTATGTACGGCTATTCATAGAACTCGGAAATTCGAAAAATGTATCCTCTTGACTTTTTTCGATAAAAGTAAAATTATCAGAGTTATAGCATTTGCAAAATTTAAAAAAACAAACGAAAATTAACATTTTAAGCCAAACAACGCACGATATCAAAAAAAAGTCGGGAAAAGAAAAACGTTGCTTTTTGAAACATTTGAAAATGTTTGGACAAACAACACAAGCTAGAAAAAAAATAGACGAAAGTTGTTCATCCAAAAAAAAGCTACAAATTTGTTATTAATCATTTTTTGATAAGACGCGTAGTTTTTATTTTAATCGTGAAAAGTGACATTACAAATAAACCAATCAAATTTGTGGACACAAGGTACAATAAAATGTTTACTAACAAAATTGGTTTTAAGTTAGATCTGAAAATTTGCTTTCAACCTTTTTTGCTCACGAGACACGTTATGAGAATGTGTTCGTTAAAGCCGAAAGCGGATTAATTATTTCTCAGCGCAAGAACGAATTAG
>CAKNYM010052968.1:626086-747494 GCA_932195095.1 Andricus curvator | reverse complement strand
CTAATTCGTTCTTGCGCTGAGAAATAATTAATCCGCTTTTGCTCCGACTCTTTTTTTAGTCCGCTTTTGCTATCAGCCCCCCAATCCACAATCACTAAATTTCAGTTGTCGCGAGCCGCGCGCGATGAGAATGTGCCCGCGCAGCTTGCAGATTTTTTTCCATTTTGTTGTTTTCGTTAAGCAATATACTTTGTATATTAATAAAGATATTAAAGACAACCAAGAATATCATAAAATTACAAAGTATATATTTATCTAGATTTTCCAATGAATAGCCTGAACGAATAGGCATGACCATCATAAAAGAGTATGTTTTGAATAATTCTAAAGCTGAAAAATTATTATATGCGAGGAAAAAATTATTGTGTTAATGAATAAATATATGTTTTGTATTCTCTTCTGGCATATTTTTCTGTTCTGAAGCATTGAAGGAAATGGTTAGTTGGGTCAACTATTTTGTTTGTAAGATATGGTACTGCTATTTTATTATTTGGCATAATAATTACTTCAGTTGCAGTGACTATTCAATTGGTACCAGCAACTAATAAAATGGTTGTCCTAACTAATAAAATTTCATTACCATATCTTATAAACTAAATAGTTGGCCTCACTAATCATTTTTCTCAGTAAGAGAAGAGTCACATTTCTCCCCTAGTCAATTCCTAACCTTTTTTTAGAAGGAAAAGTAACGAAGTACCCAAGTAACCAAAATAACGTACTTTTGTTCAATCAACTCATATAATTTTGCTGTACGCTTTAAGAACAACTTTTTTGTATCTCTATATTAAAGCTTTTGCTCATTTTAAGCCTCCAAAATTTCTACAGGATGATAAAAAGTCTAAAATCATATACAAAGTTATTTGAATAATTTTCAAGGTGAAAAATTCACTTAGCTTCAATAATGAGATAAAAATTCAATTTCGGACGTTTTCAAGGTAGAAACAAAATCAAAGAAAAATCTCTATTGAAATAATAGTCTCCCAAAAACGACCCTTTGATATCCATTGAAGCAGTAATTAACGAAGATTAACGATTAGTCAACCTCCACATTATCAGGTGAGCGAATCTCTTTCCTCTGGTGTGCTCTATCGTCAACCCATTCCAGGTTATTAAACTCGTTCTTTGCCCGTTTGAAGAAAAGCATTTTGTGAAAAATCGTTGGTTTTTCCAGTGCCACTTAAGTGCTGATGGCCCATTCGGTAATGCTAATTTGTCAGAAGCAAACCACCTCAGTAACGCCGACGCCGCCGGCGTCACTGAGAAAACTTTCAGGAAAAAAGAATTAGAGATCTTCTATTCACTCTTGTAACATGAGTTCTTCACCTCAGATTTTTTAAGCCCTCAAGACAGGAGGATGTATGATTAATTAAAGAGTTACGAGCTCCCGACACGAACGACAGATTACGCTTGTCAGGGAAGAAATAACGAGTCATCAAAAGCTTGAATAGGAGCAGAAGGCAATTTCAGAAGCTTTTTCCTGTTACTCGCATTACTGAGTTTGAAAAATAAATCGAGCAGGAATGAAAATCCGATTTCGAAATTTAATTCTAAAAAATATCACCTTATATTCCATTGAGACTGGATGATTGCGTCGACCTCATTGGAATACAAGGACACTAAAAAATAAAATCAAAGAAGATAAAAGTGCAGATGAAACTTTTCAAGGTGTTACAAGACGAGTTCTGAAATGTTTCACTATTCAGATTTAGTAATTCGCTAAAGCTGTGACAATATTCTCCCTGCTGGGTAACTTGACGTTTACTTTTAAGATTTCCTAACTAGGGAAACCTGATTTGAATGATTTTAATAAAATTTTCCCACTGAGACAAACGAGAATATTTATACTATTATAAACACTGTTGGTTCAGAATATTTTAGAATCACGAAGGATTAATATTACAAAAACTTTCATCTATCATTCACTGAGAAAGAAACATTTCTGAAGACTTTTAAAAATAAAGTTTTCTGTATATAAATTTGTTTCAAATTCTAAAATTGTCAACCTAAAGTTTCCTTTTTTACAGTAGAAAACATTACAGCTTACACTTTTTTTATCAACCACTTCAAATTCAAATCTTCTCAATTTTGAAACTGAAAAGAAGAAAGTGCTTCCGAGTTATGTTCATACTTTATCAAAGTAAAAAATCTTTCTTGCAAAAAGCTATCCAGTTTCGAGAAAATTAATGAAACAGATGACGTTTCGAAGTTAGATTTCGTGTCCGTATCGACTTTCAACATTAACTATGAAGTGAATTTGCATATTTAAAAAAAAACTGAGAATTGTAATTCTAGCAATTGCATAGACGAATTAAACTAAGAAAAGTTTGTTTTAAAAAAAGTAATTCACTTTTGAGAAAATTGAAAATGAAATTATGACTTTGAAATTGCGAAAAACTGATATTTCAAATTTAAATGATGGAAGCAATTATAATTTTGCATATTTTAAAGAAATAAGAAATTTTTACATTACATAGTAATGAATGCAGTGGACAAAAGAGTAATTAAAAATAATTATCCAGTCTGGAGAAAATTGAAATTTTAATCCTTACTTTGAAGTTAGAAAGAGCCTCTCTGCCAACATTGGACGAAAATAATTGCTATAACGATTATTATTTTTCTTATATTTTGTGTGTAATTTTCGGTAAATTTATCTCCGTTGAAATGAGAAATAATTCTTTATTTTATCCTATGTTGGCAGTTGACTCCTTATGCTTATCATCCTCCTTCCAACTACTATTTTTAAATAATGTTAGTTCTATTTTTCTGAACTTAAGTTTGATAAATCTCTTTATACTAATATGTGTTTTTTTCAATTGTGGATATTTTTAGTATTTTAAAGAAACACTTTCCGGGTACCTTCAAATTTTATCGAAGTAGTAAACAGAAAAGAAAATTGTTAGAGTGAAATCGAGTTTAGAAAAAATGCAATTGTGGTGGAAAACACGAGAATCCTTTTAACAAAATCTCAACAAAGCACAGTTTTCTCGAATCTTTGGGTACGCAGAGACAAAGCTTTCAGAAGAGCACATCCTCTACACATTCAATTAACTAAATTATGTACCGTATAAGATTTGTTTACAAATGCAATATGAAAAGATTTCACCTGAATTAAAATTAAAATAACTTTTATATAAACTAACATAATCCTGACTTAAAACTCATTTATAAATATCCCCATTTCCCCTTTTAATCTTTCCATATTAATTAAGATGCTCCTTTCGATAAAAATTAAAATTTCAGTACCGCTATGCTAAATAAAGTTAATAAATGCAAAAGAAGATTTCTTTTTTTAAATTTTTACACATCAAATTCGCGGATAAATTATTTTCATGTTGATGAAAATTTCTTCTACCTTGAATAATTAATACTGCATATCCTAAAAAATTGAAAGGTAGTTATCGTACTTTTTAAATCGTAAAATATGCTGATTAGAAAGAATACTACGCAGTGATGCGCGAATCCTTTAAGTTAATTTATTTCTGGCATTGGATTAATTAGTTTTTTCGCTTTTCGATTTATTTTGAATGTACAGGAACAACTCTGAATGAAACCAAGCTACATTGGGCCAATAAATATACTAGTAAAACACCCTACACTGCTCTCGTGATATATATTATACTTTAATTGCCATGCCATCGCCAATCTCGTTAAATAAAGTCACACAAAAACACATGAATAGACATATAAATTTACAAAACATTTAACACACAAAAAAATACCTTTATTTTCTCCTGATTCACGTCGATGAAAATTCATTTGAAATGTTAAGCTCAAACCAAATCTTTTAGCAAAAAATCTGAAAATTTAAAAACAAATAATTAAGAAAAACTATCTAATGACAGACATAATTCCAAAATGTCTGAAATGAAGGTTACGTAATTCAATGATATTTGCCAGGAATTTACATATTTCTAAGTGCAAATCGACTTAAAACTTTGAAACCAGAAAAGTTTCCTCATTTCCATATTCCTTTATTGCATAATGTTGATTTGAAATCGATTTACTTGTGATGAATAAACTTTCTATAAAAATACAATGAAGTTTTTTCAACTTGCAATCTGCGCTGGAAGTGAACTATGAAAAAACTTCTTCAGATTAACAATTTTGAATATCGATTGTAATATTATGTATTATTGTAAAGTCTAACTGTATTGAGCCCATATGAATTAAATTACACATACAATTTACGAATATAAAATTTTAGAAAATAATAGTGATATCGCTTATAATTCTTGAACTATTTCTGTTATGAAATGTTTTAATTCTCACAAAATTCAATTTTTTTAAATTATAATTGAAGATTTTATTTAACTACATTGAGTGATGACAGATATTTTTTATCAATTTTCTCAACGATACAGGATTATTAATTTGAACATTATCACTGGAAAATTGCACGACATACTTGGAAAATATTACCAACGAGTTTTATAAGCTTTAAACTGTGAACATTGAAAATTAATGTAGAAAATTGATGTAGAAAATTGATGTAGTTTCCCACTACAGTGCGCGGGAAATATTGCATTACCAGTTAATAATATATAAATATAAAATAAGATTACTATGATTTTTAGTTTAAATTTTACAGTTTAATCTCTTGGAAAAAATAATTTGAGAGACCATGAATTTGAAATGTTCACTTTGGAACATTATTTTTTTCCAGAAAGTCCCTAGGGCTAATTACTTAAAACACACTGGAACCTGGATTTGTGCACAGTTTCGGCCATGGCCTGCGACACAACTGCAGGGACTCCGAACGTAAACAGGCAGGGTCGCGTGATCGATTTCTGCTGGGTTTGGAGGCATGACGCAACTTGTTGCAACTAACGCGCTGAGAGTGCGGCCCTCGAGCTGTTTGTCACGCTTGACTGCGCACGTCCTCTCTTTCAGTCCCTGCGGCTGCTCTCATCACTGAAATGCGGAGACCATCAATTCTAGGAACGCAGGAATCCAGTTTACGGAAATCCAGGTTCCAGTGTAATTCAATTTCGAATGCCTAGTTCTTGTAAGGTTTTCTTTTTAGGGCAAATTCTTTTTTCAAAGATTAATTTGGACAGGGGTTTAGTAAATTGCAAAGCTACTTGAAAAAAATGCCATTTTTAATGCTTTCGTAAAATTGTTCAATTAATAAACGATATTATAGAATTGTTCAGCTAATCAAATTCATTTTGTAGAAAATGCGTCTCTTAAATTTTCTACGAAATAGTTCAATTTTTATGTAAAAAAATACATTTTCAACCAAAAATGAAACAGTTAAATTTTCAGTTAAAGAAAATTTGCAGAATGCAAGTTTCAGCGCGCCTGGGGTGCGTGTCTGTTGGATCTCGCGATTCGCGCTCGCTAATGTATTTACCTCGCGCTTCACGCTCGGTCTTTGCACTTCACCCACATTTGTGCACAGACCTTTTAAATATATAGGTCAAAGTATCGAAAACTGTAATTTGATGATTGTGAATTCTCTTTTGTTGAAGCTCCTTCGGCTTGAACGAACACATTTTCATCCGGTATTTCGTGATTCGCACTTGATTTTGTCCAAAATGCAAACTTTTCTACATATATCTAATGTATTTTATATTTATTTCTACACCTGGGTCCGGAACTGCTTATTCAAATATTGCAAAATATAGTACAAATTTTATTTATCATGATTACTTGGAAATGGGGAAAAAAAGGAAATGGCTTAATGGTATACTACTACTACTACTACTTTAATATTTGAACCTTATTTAGCATTAATTTTTATTCTCAGCTACCCTGAAAAATGTATCATTTCAATAAATTCATATTATTATCATTCATAATATGCATTGGTATTGAAACAGACGTATTTTCCTTGTCTTATTTTTATAATTAAACAAAGGTCCGCACCCTATAAAAAACAATTTATTTATGAAACACTTTTTGCAACTTGTGTCGTCTTTCCATAAATTTAATTTGTTCATTTTCCATGTTATTTTTTACGATTTAAACCCAAGATACACATCCTAGCGCAAAGTGGTTCTGAGCAAATTTGTGGATATAATTTAGGCGACAAAATTTGTAAAGTAAAATGTTATTATAGCTTGTGTCGTTTTTCCAAAAAGTTATTTTTTTATATACATTCTCATCAGAGAAGGTATTAGATTTTTGTAAAATTTGACCCCCTCCGTTTTTGTCAAATGTCCACTTTTTGAGACCCCCTGAACTCGAAAAACAGGTTTTTACGGATGTGTCTGTCTGTATGTCTGTCTGTATGTATGTCTGTAGGTATGTCTGTCTGTGAGTACGATGACTTTCGAAAGAATTGGCAGATTGGATTGGCCTTTGGTATACTCTTTCACTGCCCTAAAATGAAGGTCAGGTTCGTTAGACAGCCATTTTGGATGAAAATTCAAAAAGTTAGAGCATTTTCAAAATTTTTGACACATCTTTTTTCAGAATTTGGAAATTCTATGTACGGGTGTTCATAGTATTCAAAAAGACTAACAATTTATTCTCCTGACTTTTTTCTATGAAAAACAAATTACCAGAGTTACAGCATTTACAAAATTAAAAAAAAACGAAAATTTAAAGCCAAACAACGCACGATATGAAGAAAAGTCAGAAGGAGAAAAACGTTGCTTTTTGAACACCCTATAAGACTGCCATAACAACTTTTCGAATTTCCTGAAAAATCGAAAATTCAAATTTTGATCGCACACAAAAATAATGAAAAATAAAAAATTCCATTTCGCGTTCAAGCTATATAAGATACGAGAAAAGATGAATGGACAAAAATTGTGCATTTAAAAAGGATCTACAAATTTTTTGATAATCACTTTTTGATATGACGCGTAGTTTTTTTTTAATTCGTAAAAAACAGCATTAAAAATTAAAAGAATACAAATTTTGCACAAACGACACAAGCTACGAAAAAAAATGAAACGAAAGTTATTCAGCCAAAAAAGAGCTACAAATTAGTTACTATTAATTTTTTTTTATAGGATGCAGGGTGGTTGTTTTATTCGTAAAAAACAACATTAAAAAAGAAAACATTTATTTTGTGGACAAACGACATGAACTATGAAAAAAATGAATTGTAAAAAGTTGCTTATCCAAAAAAGAGCTACAAATTTTTCATCAATAATTTTCTGATAGGACGCATAGTTTCCCCTATAAAAAAGAAGTATTGGATCCAATACTTATTCGCGAAAGAAGTATTGGATCCAATACTTAGCAATACTTCTTTTTTGTAAGGGTCTTGTTCTAATCGTGAAAAATAACATTAAAGATAAAAAAATTTAAATGTGTTGGAAAGCGATATAAGATACGTACAAAAATTAATAGACAAAAGTTATTTACCCAAGAAGAATCAACAACTTTGTTATTGATAATTTTTAGATAGAACAAGTAGATCTTATTTTGGTCGTAAAAAACAAGATTAAAAATTAAACTTTTGGAAAAACGACTCAAGAGACGAAAAGAATGAAAAGACAAAAGTTGTTCAAACAAAAAAAAATCTACAAATTTTTTATAAACTCTTGTTCTAAAAATAAAACCATTAACTTTTTGAAAAAAGGACACAAGCTACAATAACAGTTTATTTAACAAAATTTTTCGCTTAAATTATATCTACAAATTTGCTCAAACCCACTTTACGCTAGGATCCGTCTTTTTAATTTAAATCGTAAAAAATAACATTGAAAATAAACAAATTAAATTTATGAAAAACTACACAAAATGCAATAAAATGTTTAATAACCAAATTGTTTTTTTTTCTTACAGGATGCGCACATTTTTTCAAATTATAAAAACAAAACAATAAAAATACGTATGTTTCAATACCAATGCATATTATGAATTGTAATAATATAAATTAAACATCACAGGTCTTAGCGATGAGGAGATAAATAAACTTAAAAATGATTACAGACACAAAAAGAGGAAAGTTAAACGACTAGTCAAGGAAAGTATAGATAAAATCAGAACAGAAGAAAATACAAAACGACTTTGAAGGAACCATGAAACTATTATTTGAAGAGATGAAGGGAAGTAAAAGTACAGAGTTTGTCAGCATGCGAAACAGCAAAGGTGAAATGCTATATGATACAGACAGGATAGTAGACGCTTAGAAAGACTCTTTTGAAGAATTACTAGGAGGTAAAGCTATAGAGGAACACAACTACGAAATATAACATAATGCATTAGAAAACCCAATTGAAAAAGTATGTGTCACTAAGGTTAGAGATATAATTAAGAATTTTAAAATCGGTAAGGCTGCTGGTGCAGACAGTATTAGCGCTGAAATGCTTAAATACGGTGGCGAGTACATGCCTCACAGGTTGTGCGAATTGATAAATTTGTGTATCGAGACAGGAAAAGTCCCAGAGATAAAAGCAACTGCAGTAATTACAGAGGTACTAGCTTATTAAGTACCGTAAGTAAAATATATTCAAAAATACTTATTCGGAGGGTAAATATGGGAAGTCCAAAGTGGATTTATGACAGGAAGATCATGTTCAGATCAGATATTTAGCTTAAGACAGATCACAGAAAAATGTTTGACAGTAGAAAAGGAAGTTTTCTGTGCATTCGTTGAACTAAAAAAAGCATTTGACAAGGTGAATAAGGTGAATAATAAACTTTGGGAAGTCCTTAAAGAGTATGGAGTCAATGGATGGCTCCTACAAGCAATAAAAACAATAAATGCAGTTAGTAAAGCGAGTGTAAGGGTTAATGGGAAACTGAGTGACTGGTTCGATATTATGCAAGGCGTGAAACAAGGATGCGTTATGTCCTCGTGGCTATTTATCATATTTATGGATAAGTATCTAAGAATGGCCCTCTTCGACGAAGAAGGTGTAGATCTCGAAACAGTGAAGGTACGAGGGTTAGCTTTCGCAGATGACAAAATTGTTATGGCAGAATCAATCGAGAACTTGCAACGAATGTTGAGTAAACTGAACACAAGCATGAAGAACATGGGCCTCAGAATTAACGCAAATAAAACAAAAATCATGGTGTTTGAAGGAAAAGGTGAGAAAACAATGTGCAACATTGTCCTAAATGATGAGAGATTAGAAGAAGGTTATAAGTACGTATATCTAGGTAGCCTATTCACTAGCGAAGAAGTAAAAACATATCAAAACAAGCTATTGACAAGCGATTGACATGAATTTCCTACGCCGAATATGCGGGAAAACACTGATGGACAAAGTGACAAACGAAGTCATCCTCAAAGAATGTGGTGCAATAGAGACAATAGTTGTCTTATGGGAAAAAAATCAGTTAAGATGGTTCGGACATGCTGAAAGAATGAAAGATGAGTGACTAACGAAACAAGTGTATAAAGGTGAAATAAATGGCAGTATGCCCAGAGGCAGACCGCGGAAAGAATGGTTAGAATGTGTGAATGAGACCTTAATCCGAAGAGACATAAGAAGCCATAGAAACACGAGAGCTTGCATGAAAAAATGCATGGACGTGAAGGAAGCTAGAGAAGTATGCCAGGACAGAAAAGTGTGGCGACAAATAGTTTATAAAAGAATGTCAGTAGAATGAATGACGCCTGAAACAAAAGACCTTGGAAACTAATGGGCCCGAGTGGTGAACCTCACATGACGACCTTGTGAGGCTCTTTATTCGGGGCGATCGCTAGAGAGATTGATCAGCAACCTGGGTCGGAGCAGTGTTGCGGAACGAACGTGTTATTTAAATAAATAACACGAGAATTCTAGATCAATCTAAAAATAAAAATCTGTATCTCCTAACTTAAATTACTCATTTCCTCACCGAGCGAGTCACGCATACCGCGAAAGGGAAATGGCCTAATGGTATAATAATACTAATAAAATAAAATTAATTATACATTTTTCAGGGCAGCTGCGAATAAAATTTAATGAAAAATGAGAGACAAATATCAATGTAATGGTGATAAATAAAATTTGTACTTTATATTGCATTATATCTGTATAAGCAATCCCAGGCCGAGGTACATAAATAAATATCATACACATTTGATATCAAAGTGTTGAAAATAATGGAGAAAAGTTCACATTGTGGACAAAATCGAGTGCGAAGCACGAGATACGTGATAAGAATGTGTTCGTTAAAGCCGCAGGAGCTTTAACAAAAGAGAATTCACAATCACTAAATTACAGGTGTCGATACTTTGACCTCTAATTTTAAAAGATCTGTGCACAAATGTGGGGGAAACACAATGTCCGAGCGCGTAGCGCGAGTTAAATACATTATCGAGCGCGAAGCGCGAGAACCAACAGTCGCCCGCCTCTAATTTTTTTATTTTTAATGTTGTTTTTTACGAATAAAACAAAAACTACACGTCCTATTAGAATGTAATTCATAACAAATATTTTGTGAATCTTCTTTGGGAGCAAAATTTTTGTTCTCTCATCTTCGTTTTTATCTTGCATAATTTGACCGCAAAATGATGTTTTTCATTTTTTGTGCGATCAAAATTTTAATTTCCGACTTTTCAAGAAAATTCAAAACGTTACTATGATAATCTTGTAGGACTTTCAAAAATCAACGTTTCTCTTTTCTTGACTTTTTCTCATATCGTGCGTTGTTTAACTTAAAATTTTCATGCTCGTTTTTTTTTAATTTTGCAAATGCTATAACTCTGATAATTTTTTTTATCGAAAAAAGTCGTAAGGATAAATTGTTCGACTCGCCGAGTACTACCAATCGCCGTGCATAGAATTTTTAAATCTAAAAAAATGGTGTCAAAAATTTTGAAAATGCTCCAGCTTTTTGAATTTTCATCCAAAATAACTGGCTAAGGAACTTGACATTCAGTCTCGGACACTAAAAGAGTGTACCAAAGGCCAATCTAATAGATTAATTCTTTCAACAGTTACCGTGCTCACAGTCAAACATCATACATACATACATACAAGCATACATATATACATACATGCATGCATACAGATGTACAGACAGACAGGCGTACATGCAGATATACAGACAGACACATTCGTAAAAACCTGTTTTTCGAGTTCAGAGGGTCTCAAAACGTGAACATTTGACAAAAACGGGGAGGGGCGTCAAATTTCATACAAATCTAATACTTTTTCTGATGAGAATGTAAAAATTAATTCTCAGCAAAAATAAAAACGCAGTTTAAACAAAATAGTTCAATTTTCAACCAAAAATCACGAATTTTCAACAAAATACATCAATTTTCAACCAAATATACTAAAAGAGATCAGCTTAGAACCAAAAATGGATTAGTTAAATTTTCAGTTTGAAACACTAATATTCAACAACCAAAAATTCAACAAAATACTTTAATTTTCAACGAAAGAGATGAATATTCAACTAAAGTTATGAATCTTCAACCAAACAAATGAATTTTAAACAAAGTAGTTCAACTTACAACCAAGTAGTAGAAATGAGCTTGAAAAATTGGAAAGATACTTTCAAAGTATTCAGTTATTAATACTTTTTATAAATTTTAAGATTGTTTATTTCTAATTTCCAATTTTTACGTTTCAAAGATGTGAATTTTCAATTTTGAAAGCTATAAATTGAAATTTTAAATTGAATTTGACATTGAATATATACAACCTTTCATGAAGAGGCTATAAGAGAATATGCATCGTATAGATTAAAGTGTGATCTCCAATAAAACACAAGTAATTTGCTTGTTCTCCACTTAATTTTTATAAAAAAATTACCGAATACTGAAACTTACTGTGAAAAATTGTATTGTTGCTAGCTGCTTTAAATCATTGTCAGAGTGACTCAGAGTGACTGTTTGTCTCAAAAATGTATACAAAATTAATAGATAGGAAACCAATCTCAAAATAAAAAAATTTAAAAAACAAAATCATCATTCCAAACTAACTTCACACTACGCGTGGAATAAGATAAGAACTTAGGTACGTAGATTATTATTAAATAGAAATATTGTACGCGCGCTATAACGCGCTGGAAACATTGCATTGCCAATTAATAATATACAAAATATGAATAAGATTACTATGTTTCCAATTTTAAATTGTAAAGTCTAATTACTAAATGAAAAAATAATTTTAAAGGCATTGAACTTAAAACGTTTACTTTGAAAAATAAAATTGGTTATATTTGAGCTCTGTACTTAGCCCCATTTATTGATATTGATATGAATAGATTCATTTATTTGCCATTCCTATGTATGTTATAAGAACATTTTAGGTTTTACGGAATCCTTTCGTTTATTCTAAAAAATAAAATTTTTATATAATAGACTTCCATCGAACATCATTTTGTATCGCTATGAGCAATTTTTATAAACAAATTCAAATATTTGGCATTTCAATACATATAACATTGTTCTTTTATGCGAAATCATTCCTTTCCATCCAAAGAATGAAGTTTGTACATAATACAAAGCTAAAAAACTATTTCATGGCTCCAATCAACTAACTGTTGCCATTAAAGATTTTATATTTTTTTACTCAATGTATACAAAATAATCAATTATTTTCACTGTAAACGAGAAGGACACAAAGTATTTCAAAGAATTAACATTTTCAAGGAATTTAACGAGATTCCCAATGCTTTTTAGGGATTTCATGAGATCTCAAGGAATTTGAAAATATTTTGAAGGATTACATAAGTTTTAGGGTATGATTTCAAAAGATTTTAAAAGCTTTCCAAAGTCGGAAGAAATAACCTAGTACAATTTCGGAGAGAATCTCAATTGTTTCAAGGGATTTTACAAGATTTTAAGGGATTTCAAGCAGTTTAAGGCATTGAGAACGATTTCCACGGATTTCATGGGACTTTAAGAGATTGTAAGTGATTTCAAGAGATCTCGAAATATTTCAAAATAAGTCACGAGATTTCAAATGATTTTAAAGAATATCGAAAATGTGACGGAATTCAAAGAGATATAGATTTCAGGGGATTTCACAATATCTGCAAAGATTTCAAAGGATTTTAATTAATTTAAAGAGATTTAAAGGCGTTTCAATATTTTAACGAGATTTTAATGATGATATAATGTGGTCAGATTCAAATTAATAGAAATACAACTTTTCTGTAGACAAATTATTTATTCTGAAGACCAACCAAGAAATCCCTTCAAACAAGTTTCAGTGGACCTTTTTTGATTCTATTGAACAGGAAAGAAAGAAGATAGTATATAAATAGTTTGAAACGAATAATGAAGCACATAAAAGAAGCGTCTGGCGTCTGTATTTTTAATAAAGAAAGTGATATTTAACGAAGCAGTAAAATGGTCAATCAATTTTACTATCTCGAACAAAGCCAATAAAGGATATTCCCTCAGTGAAGTACATTTTCTCGAGAATAAGTAAATTGCGATGAGATCTTTACTGCTAATCTAGTCCCAGCAAATGGCTTAGCTTCAGCGAATTGTCTTCCATTTAGCACTGAATATTCGTATAGACTATACGATTAGAAACTTATTCATGGCTCTACTTTTTGAAATGTGAAGCTACAGAAACGCCAGGAACCATGTAAGCGTCGCACAAATCATTTGTACTAGCTTTATCAATATTTTGAACAATGTAGTTCGCAAAATTACAATCGCGAAATTGTGCAGTCAAACTCTGATAAGCTTTCATAACAGCGACTGTTATCTCTCTTAACGTTCTACAATTCATAATATAGGTATATTGCCACTGCATTGGAATTGTTACCAAAAAGTTGAGACTTTTGCCTTTCTGATAGTGTATCCGACTATTATTCATCAGATTAAATCATTAACAATTTTTTGAAAAATACCTGAATGCCCAGTAAAAAGAAACTAATTGGGACGAATTGAGAAGAATTCGCCAGGAGCCCCCGTGCATCTTGCTTTGCGATAATCTCGAATTAGAGATGGTGGTGAATTCGTGTAAATTCGTGAATAGTAATAAAGTCTTCAAATATCCTATTCGCCCGAGATCAGCGAAAATTTTTTAGAGGATCTAATTCATTTGAATGAGTCAGCACGAATTATTTTCAGTGGCCGCCAATTCATTTTAATTCGCCAGATTTTAAGTCAAGCCCCAATTCGCCAGAATTCGCCAGAATTCGCCAGAATTCGCCAGCACGAATATAGTTCAAGACTGGCCTATTCAATCGAATTCGTAAGCTATAACCATCGCGCTCGGCATAAAGCAGGGGTCCCCAGCGAGGGGAAATTTCTCGAGTTCAGCTCTTTTAACACGTGTGTATTGCTCGCCTCGTTTCCGCTACCAAGAGTCTCTACTCTACTCTAAGAGTTCGGGGTGGTGGTAAATTCTATTATATGCCGTCAGAATTTACCACCACCCCGAACTCTTAGAGTAGAGTAGAGACTCTTGGTGGTGGAAACGAGGCGAGCAATCCATACGTGTTAAAAGAGCTGAAGTCGAGAAAATTCTCCTCGCTGGGGAGCCCTGGCATAAAGGATCCGTTGTAAATCAATATCAATGAGTCTCGTAGCTCAGTGGTCGCTCTCTGGACTTTATACACTCGAGATCGCTGGTTCGAGTCTCGAGGCATGCAATTTTTATTATTTTTTTTCGAAATGACCTCGACCACGAATTAAGGCGAATTGACACGCATTCAATTCGCTCTGTCTCAATTCGTTTTAACGAATCAGAAAGCAGAATTTGGGCGAATTTAAACATATTAATTCACTGCAATCCTTCAGAATTAGTTTTTTTTTGCTGGGTGGGTAACCTGGGGCTAGATGAGCATAGTCGTCTTTTTCCCGTCAGTATTTATAACCGCAGTTCCTTGCGTTGTTGTAAGTTATTAATAGTATGTTACATTGCAAATAGGGTTAAACAGGTCTTTACGGCGAGATAAATGCTTGCAGGACGAGTTGTAAAACCATGGCCTTCGGCCACGGTTTTGCAGGTCGTCCTTGCGAACATTGAGCTCCACTTGACTACCTGTCTGACCCTACGAGTGATGTACGATATTGTATTCGAAATCAGCATGTTATAAGACAGTAGAGCGTGTAGAGCCATCTGAAAAGTGAGTCGTGATGTTTATAATATCTTTGATCGTGAAAACATACGACTGACGTGGCACTCATCTGTTCGGCTGTAATTGGTAATCTCTTATAGCGCGAAATTTGAAAATGGTTCGGTCTAAACTGAAGTCGGCGTCAAAAGTACGCGACCCTCACTTTGATAGCTCGCAACTCGTTCAAAAAAAAATGGCAGAAAACTCTGGCCAGGTAAACGTGAAAGCTTAAGGTCTCCTGAATTGAAAGATATGTATATTGTTGTTCTAACAAATTTTTTACGATAGCGTTGATGTAAAACGTACCGACGTCCCTGCCTTTTTCCTCCCAGCTATTGACCTGCGGGTGAGCCAGTATCCCCTTCCTTCTGAGGTCCCTATTGTTGTGAAATGGATACTTTTTTCTAACACTTTTCATACGGTGGCTACTCTCATTAAATCCCGAAATATGCGTAAAGATGTATTTCGCGAAATATTGATCTAATTTCATTCTTTCAAATTGTACTTCAATCGCGTTACAAAACTGCACATATTAAGCCATAAAACAAATTCCTATCATTATTTCTTTCCAAGATGATATGTTCGTGGAAAACGATCTGTAATTAGTAAAAAATCTCATATTTTGAAATTTGGAAAACTGCCTTGCATTCTGGACACCTTAAGGAGCGTCTGTGAATTAATTCAGATTTTTCAAGACGTCCATCTAGTTTTGGCAAGCCTCGAAAGTCGAGGCTTAAAGAAGGTTCTTCCATAACCTTGTTTTTTGGCACGTTTTACATCAGCGCTATCGTAAAAAAGTTTTCAGAACAACAATATACATATCTTTCAATTTGGGAGACCTTAGGCTTTCACGTTTACCTGGCCAGAATTTTCTGCGATTTTTTTTGAACGAGTTGCAAGCGATCAAAGTGAGGGTCGCGTACTTTTGACGCCAACCTTAGAGTATTATATATATATATATATTTTTCCGGACAGCAGTCTCCGTTGCACACTCGAGGCCTGGCATCATTCTCTAAGACTTCGAGAAACGAAATATATTCGTGATCGAATTCTCGGCTCCGTCCGAATACAACATCACTGCAAAGAAGAAAGAAAAAGAGGAGAGGTATCAAGACCTTAAAAGAGAGCTACTACGACTGTACCCAAAATATTCGGTACAAGTAATTGTCCTTGTGATAGGTGCTCTCGGAGGTGCGAAACTATCACTGGTTCGTAACCTTAATGCCATACCCGGCACCCGCGTGCCAAAAATATGCCAAGGCACTTGCGAGATGGATGCAGAAAGCTGTCATCCTTGGGTCGCTTCGTATCCTCAAGACAAACGATGGTTTCACCGGCCTTTCGTTGTGATTTCGTCGTGCCCTGCGACCACCCATCCTATGGACGTGAGGCATGGCCATAGGTGTGATTTACCGCGGTTCTACTGGGAGCTGGTATCATTTTTAGACGACAGTTACTCCCAGTGGGACCCTGCGGTGGTTGCTTAACCCTTTTTTTAAATTATATATATATATATATATACTCCAAGTCCCGTAGAAGCCGGTCCGGTTTTGTAATTCCTAGAACTGCTGGCCCACGCAGTTTCTCAGCGCGCAGGGCGAGAGACGGTTGCGACTCTCGCTTCGGAAGGGCCGCAGTGCGCGAGTACTCAGTCGAGTCTATTGTGCAATATTATGCATTCCAATTGGAAAAAATTCAGGCGGCCCTGTGCGTTATTCAGTGGCCATTTGTGGAACTAGTAATCTGTCAGTGTGGCGGCGTTTGGAACTAATAACATGTCAGCAGCTGACACCGTTCGGTAAAGGGCTATCTAACGATCACTTTTCAGAGGGCGTTATAGGCTCATAACATGGTAGTTTCGAATAAAAAAAATTTTATCAATATTATTTCCTAGATTGAAGTAAATGAAAAAATATGTGTGGGATTAGGAACGAAAATAAAACAGCAGTGCGCCTGTAGGATTTGACCCTATGTCTGAGACGGGATAAGCCACGTAATTAATTGAGCTAATATATATGTATTATTTATAAGTGATTAGGGTTGCTACAGGTCAGATAATGTCAGAGAAAACCTAAAGTCATTCTTTTTGTTTGATAATGCAACTGTTTTGTTGAAAACTCGTCTTTTTTATTTAAAAATTCATCTTTTATCGTAGAAATTTGATATTTTTTGGTTAAAAATGCAACTGTTTGGTTGAAAACTAATCTGTTTTGGTTGAGGATTCAACTATTTTATTGAAAATTCGTCTTCTTGGGTTCAAAATTTATCTTTTTTAGTTAAAATTTCAACTATTGGGTTAAAAATTAATTTCATTGTTGAAAATTCATATTTCCGGTTAAAAAAATCAATTTTTTGTAGAAAATTTGCCTTTATGCAAAGAAAATTCAACAAATTGGATAAAACTTTTTTTTTTGTTCATTGCCTGAAAAATCTTTCTTGGTTGAAAAATCTTTCTCCATTGTTGAAAATTCAACCACCTGCTAATTGAAAATAGAACTACTTTGTTGAAAATTCCTTTGTTTTGGTTCATGATTCATCATTTTAGTTGAAAAATTCTTTTTTTTTTTTGTTGAAAATTAATTTTTTAACTGAAAATTAACCTCTTCCATGTTTGGTTGAAAATGTATCTTCTTTAGTTGAAAATGGTTTGGTTGTAAAATTCTTCCGTTAAAAAATCACATATTTTGTTGAAATTCGTCTTTTGTGGTAGAATATTATTCTTTTTGGTGACTGATGCATCTTTCTTGGTTGAAACTTCAACTACTTTATTGAATATTCATCTCCTATCATAGAAATTTAATATTTTTTGGTTAAAAATGCAAATGGTTAAAAAGTACTCTGTTTTGATCGAAAATTTCACTATTTGTTGGAAATTAACTGGGACTAACACTGTAAAAACTAGAGATCTCTTTTTTATGGAATCATTTTTCTCGTGTCCTGTTTTTAATGTAATAACTTCATGCTGTTATTTTTAAAGTAAAAAAAATGAATTGGGTTCCCACCAGTGGTATTATTTTAGTACCACTCACGAAGGAATAATAAGGAGACTGAACTGTCATAAGCAACTTTTTCGAATCTGATAGGAGCAACGGCACTGTAAGTGCCAGGCCTGTAAGTAGTAATCACTCTTCACTTAGTGCGCAAGCGCCACGTGTCGTCTTCTCACGCACAGTAAAAGTGCGAGTGAGACAACTTTTGAAAATAAAGTATGCTTATCAGGTTATGGGATTTTGTTTTCTTTTGCTACGAGCAAAAGTTTTTCGAGCTGTCAAGTAAAATGAGTTTGTAAACGATGTAAACTATAATAATTAATACTTTTAGTTAAGTCAATACATAATTAAGTCAAGTGTGTTTTATAAGATTGCGGTAATCAAAGAAGTTCATACTGAAAGTGGCAAGTATAGATTGCAATTCCAATTGCAGGATTTCATGTTCATACAATTTCACTAATTCTACACATTCACTCCTTTGATAACCGCAATCTTATGTTATTTTTATTATTATTATTATACCATTAAGCCATTTCCCTTTCGGGGTAGGCGTGACTTGCTCGGTTGGAGAATAGTAGTGTGCATGTGGGTATATAGGTATAAGGTAGGTAGGAATATAGGTATGAGGTGGACAGGCATATAAGTGTTAGGTATATATATTTTAGATTGATCTGGAATTCTCGTGTTATTTATTTAAATGACACGTTTACTCCGCAACACTGCTCCGACCCAGGCTGCTGATCAATCTCTCTAGCGATCACCCCAAGTGAAGAGCCTCACAAAATTGTTATGTATGGTTCCCCACTTGGGCCCATTAGTATCCAAGGTCTTTGTTTCAGGCGTCATTCATTCTACTGTCACTCTGTTTACAAACTATTTGTCGCCACACTTTTCTGTCCTGGCATACTACTCTAGCTTCCTTCACGTCCATGCATTTTTTCATGCAAGCTCTTGTGTTCCTATGGCTTCTTATGTCTCTACGGATTAATGTCTCATTTACAGATTCTAACCATTCTTTCGGCGGTCTACCTCTGGGCATTCTGCCATTTACTTTACCTTTGTACACTTGTTTGGTCAGTCGCTCATCTTTCATTCTTTCAAGATGTCCGAACCATCTTAACTGATTTCTTTCCCATGTGTCAACTATTGTCTCTTTTGCACCACATTCTTTGAGGATTGTCTCGTTTCGGACTTTGTCCATTAGTGTTTTCCCGCATATTATGCGCAGAGGTTTCATGCCGATCGCGTTAATTTTACTCCTGTCCTTTTCTTGACAGGTCCATGTCTCGCTACCGTATAGTACAGTCGGTACGAATATAGAATTGTGTATGGCCATTTTAGCTTTTTTTGATATGTTTTTATTTGTTAGGATGGACCCTGCTCTACCGATAACCTGTTTACCCTTATTTATGCGCCTATCTAACTCCCCATCTATTTTTCCGTCGCTAGTGAATAGACTACCTAGATATACGTACTTGTCAACTTGTTCTAATCTCTCATCATTTAGGACAATGTTGCACATTGTTTTCTCACTCTTTCCCTCAAACACCATGATTTTTGTTTTATTTACGTTAATTTTGAGTCCCATGTCCTTCATGCTTGTATGAAGTTTATTCAACATTCTTTGCAAGTCCTCGACTGATTCTGCCATAACAATCTTGTCATCTGCGAAAGCTAACCCACGTACCTTAACTGTTTGGAGATCTACACCTTCTTCGTCGAAGAGTGCAGTTCTTAGACACTTATCCATGAATATGATAAATAGCCACGAGGACATAACGCATCCTTGTTTCACGCCTTGTGTAATATCGAACCAGTCACTCAGTTTCCCGTTTACCCTTACGCTCGCTTTACTACCTGTATATATTGTTTTTATTGCTTGCAGGAGCCCTCCATTTACTCCGTATTCTTTAAGAACTTCCCAAAGTTTACTTCTATTTACCGTGTCAAATGCTTTTTCTAGGTCAATAAATGCACAGAAAACTTTCTTTCCTACTCTCAAGCTTTTTCTGTGATCTGTCTTAGGCTAAATATCTGATCTGTACATGATCTTCCTGGCATAAATCCACTTTGGACTTCCCATATTTTTTCTTCTGTGATTTCCATTACCCTACGAATAAGTATTTTTGAGTATATTTTACTTACGGTACTTAGTAGGCTGATACCTCTGTAATTACTGCAGTTGTTTTTATCTCCCTTTCTTTTGTATATTGGTACGATAATCGCTTTTTTCCAATCGTCTGGGACTTTCCCCGTCTCGATACATAAATTTATCAATTCGCACAACCTGTGAGGTATGTACTCGCCACCGTATTTGAGCATTTCAGCACTAATACTGTCTATGCCAGCAGCCTTACCATTTTTCAAGTTCTTAATTATGTCTCGGACCTCAGTGACACAGACTTTTTCAATTGGGTTTTCTAATGCATTATGTTCTATGTCGCAGTTTTGTTGTCCTATATCTTCACCTCCTAATAGTTCTTTAAAAGAGTCTTTTAAAGCGTCTACTATCCCGTCTATATCATATAGCATTTCACCTTTGCTGTTTCTCATGCTCGCAATCTCTGTACTTTTACTTTCCTTCATCTGTTTATATAGTAGTTTCATTATTCCTCCAAAGCCGTTTTGTATTTTGTTCTCTTCTTCTGTTCTGATTTTTTCTTTACTCTCCTTGACTAGTCGTTTCATTTTCCTCTTTTTGTCTTTGTAATCATTTTTGAGTCTATTTCTCTCCTCATCGCTAAGACCTGTCATGTTTAATGTTCTCGTGTGCGCTTTTTTCTTTTCTCGCTGGGCTGCTTGAATTTCATCATTCCACCATGCATCACCAGACTTTCTTCCTACCACTGCCGTACCACACACTTCAATTGCAGTTTTAACAATGGTATCCCGTAATAAAGCCCACGCGTCCTCTATATCTTTATTGCTCGTAAGCTCTTCCCAAGTTGCCCTACCAATGCGTTCGCTTAACTTATTTTGAAACTCTATTCGCACTTCCGGTTTCTGTAAATTTTCAATCTTTATTCGAGTTTGTTTCGTTTTTTCTGTTCTCTTTCTTTTCCATCCCCGGCCTAAGTTTATTTTAGAGATTAAAAGATAATGATCAGTATTGCATTCGGATCCCCTCATGACTCTTGTATCTATAACTAGTTCTCTTAGTCTTTCATCTGCAATAACGAAGTCAATTATACTGCGGTTATTTCCTTTACACCAAGTGTACGTGTGGATCATTTTATGTCGAAACCAAGTATTGGTAATAAATAGGCCCTTTTCTAAGCATAAGCTAACTAATTTTTCCCCGTTATAATTTTTTCTTGGATCCCCAAATTTACCTAGTACCCTTTCTGTATCTGTATCCTGACGTTGAACGCCGACCCATCCGTTCATATCTCCTAGCAGAATTATTCTTTCACCTTGATCGCAAGTACTTATTGTGTCATTTAGAGTGTCCCAGAAAGCGTCTTTGACTTCTCGCGGCTCACTGTCAACTGGGGCGTAGCACGCTATGATAAATAACCTTCTGATTCCTACCTTCATTCTAGCCCACAACAATCTGGGAGATACAAAATCATTCACTTAAATAAAATTATTAATTATATTATACATCACACACACACTCATGTTACTTGACAGCTGGAAAAACTTTTGCCGGTAGCAAAATAACACAAACTGGCATACCTGATAAACATAGTTTATTTTAAAAAGCTGCCTCACTCGCACTTTTCTGTGCGTGAGAAGAGGACACGTGGCACTTGCGCACTAAGTGAAGAGTGATTACTACTTACAGGCCTGGCACTTACGGTGCCGTTGCTCCTACTAAATCGCATGTACGCAGTACGGAGATCGGTCCCCTCATTATTCCTTCGTGGTACCACTCAAGAATTTTTTCTGAGTCTTATACTGTCATATACCTGAAACTAGCCCTGAAATAATACTTTTTTTTTACAGTGAAGAAATCTTTCTTGGTTGAAAATTCAACTTCTTTATTGAAAATTCTTCTTTTTGGTTTAAAAATTTGTCTGTTCTGATGGAGGGTTCAGATATTTTGTTGAAAATTCGTATTCTTTGGTTTAATTCAAATGTTTTTGATTAAAATTAAAATATTTGTTGGTGGAAATATCTATTAAATATTACGCAGTGTCTCGTCGTCCCGAAATTCGGGATGACTAGTGCAATATTTTTCATAAGCTTGGCTAGTCGTCCCGAATTTTCGGGTGGGGGCGGGAAGGCACCCCTGTGATTGGCCATAGAAATAATGTTGGTGAAACACCTACCCCTTTTCCAAAGTCTCGTGGGGGCGGGAAGGCTGACTGGCCACATAAATAATATTGGTCCAACCCCCCTAATTTTTCGGGACGACTAGACACAGCCTAAATATTAACACTTTTCGTTGAGAATTCATTTTTTTGGTTGAAGAGCCATCTCTCTGGTTGTAAATTTAAGTACTTTGTTGGAAATTCCTTTTGTTTGTTGAAAATTAATTTTGTCAACTTAAAATTTTAATTATTCCATTTTCGGTTCAAACATTATCTTTTTGAGCTTAAAAGTCAACTATTTGGTTAACAATTCATTTATTTTCTTGAAAAGTCGTTTTCTTTTCTGTTCAAAATAGTTTTCTAATTAAAATTTTTACTTTTTTAGTTGAAACTTCACGTATTTTGTTAAAAATTCGTTTTTGTTGGTAGAAAATTAATCTTTTTGGATGAAAATTAATCTTTGTTGTTGAAAAATCAACTATGTGGTTAAAAGAAATAGTAAGATTGTATCACTACCCCCCCCCCCCCTCATCCAATCAACTTGCGTAATTTGTGGATGAGCCATGTCAAATCCTGTAATACTGTTGTCAGATAATTTCGAAATTGGGATTTTGTAGCAACCCTGGTCAGGAGAGTATAAAATATACGTATTATGAAACGAAAACGTACCTTACACATATTTTTCAAAACCTTTATTTATCATGTAAAGTATTTGACGTTAAAATGATGAAATCCATAACCTTAATCCTAACTTCTGCTCTAACTAACTCTATACAGATAATACTCAATAGAAAAACGATATACATTTTTATTTCCATAGAAATTAAAAATTATGAATTCTTTTCTGTCACAGAATTGTCCCAAATGTAAAACAAAATGTCTTTAATTGTTAAATAAACATTTGTGTGCAAATTTTTTGATACAAACTTCCTTTAAAAATAACTAGGGGAGACCGGGGCGAGATGAGCATACGGGGTCAAATGAGACACTGCATTTTCTCTCAAAATATGTGATTTTTGTTGCTGTTCTTTTCGGAAATAATAGTAATAATGATTTTCTAATTACTCGGAAAAAGATAAAAATTAAATAGAGTAGATAAAGTAAAAATAAAAATGATTAAAATTTCAAAACCTGAATCCTGTTATTCTACGATATCATAGAACGAAAGGAAATGATTGAAAATAATAGACAATATTTTTAAACTAAAGTTTGTCGTAAAGTTTATTTACCGAACTTGAATGTACTAACGCATTTATACAGAATTAATTAATAAAAACAGGTAATATTGAAGTTTTAATCATAATTTTGATTTGGGGCGGAATGAGCCGGGTTCATGGGGTGAGATGAGACGCTCTTGTCATGTTTGTCATAACCTCTTTATGGAGCTGGCAGAAAAGTTTTTGTTTGCAAGATATAAGTAGTTTTGAGTGGAATTTTCGAAAATATATAAAGATTCAAAACAGAGTTGCAATAGTGAAAACTTACAAAAGAAAAACTGACATTTGTGGTTAGAAGAGTCTATGACAGTTATTGTAAAATCTGTTGTATAAAGAAATTCTAGTGTCAGAGCACCTGCAAATGGGTTTGTTTATATATTTTATTTTATGAGCTGTTTCTTCAGTATATTCTATAAACAGTTTAACAATTATATTTAAAAAATTTCAGAAATATTTTATAAATGAAAAATTTCAAATAAATGTTAATTCAACTTGAAATTAGAAAAGTTATAATATAAAGGAAAAATTTGAATTAATTAACCATTAAATGCATTTATACTGTCAAATATTTATAAAATCCTTCCCCTAAGACCTAAATAATCAGACTTAATTATACCTTACAAAATTATTTGTTGAACATTATACAGAGCATGAATTGGTACGAATAATCATATTGCTCAATCGTGTAAAACAATTATATTTTGTCGTGATACTCATTTCCATTCTCACAATACTTTAAATAATCTTCTATGTGTACGAAAAAAAGGAAAAATTATCTTCTATTAACAAAAACTAATAATTAGTTGAGGTGTCTCATCTCGCCCCAATACGTGTCTCGTCTCGCGCCAGAGCATGGGGCGAGATGAGACATGTGCACAAATTATAATTTTCATATTTTTATCGCAATTACTATTTTTGAAACACTTCGTCTTTCATGAAATTGATACATGAAGGTTCATATAATGTATAGAACCACTTACATTTTTAAAAACTAATATAGGTTTCAACTATTTCACTGAAAATGATAACTATGCTCATCTCGCCCCGGCCTCCCCTACAAGAAAAATTACCGTATATACATCATAAATAAAACTTACTTCAAGTTGCTTCCAATAAACTCTTTTGAAATAAGTACTTCTTATTGATTTTTTTAATAATTAGCTTTTATAATATTTATCACGTGTAAAGACAACTTGTAGCAATCGATAGAAAATACATACAGGTTACGAATGAGCAGCTTATGATGGTTTATCATACTTCAAACTGGCAAATCTATCAGGATTACCAAAAGCTCATCGAGTTCCTGTGAGGATTAATCCCCAACGAGAATACTATAGTTGGACAACTCTTTGGGTTTTGTGAAAAAAAGTTCGCAGTCAAAATAAAAGTACTTTTGTTTTCGATAAATAATTGCATTTTTTGCAACCACGCTAGAGACTGGACCATCAGCATAAGTGTAGAAATGTACAAAAATCCCCGGATTTATCCGCAGGGCTGAGATTACAGTTGTAGAGATGAAAAGTGGGTCAACCTGAAACTCGAATTTTTGAAGCGTACCCTTGTTTGCCTTTGTTTACAGAATAAAAAACTTCTCCACATCAGTTATTTGGTGCACATCATTTTTCATTTATTTAAAAGATTCTAATTTGAAATATGTAAAAATTCCTTGAATAAAAGTGATTTATAACCTTAGAGGGCCGATGTTTATAATTGTGGTACATAAAGTGGGCATCTTGGGAGCCGTGCATAAATTACGTAGTCTTTTGGGTGGGGAAGTAGCTCAACCATTTTTCCAAGCTGTCTCACATATTTTTAAGAGGAAATCATCTACTCTTTTCATTTGTTAATAAAAAAACATCTAGGCCAATCAGTATCATAATTTTCCCTAAAACTGTTGCGAAACCTATTCCTATTATTAATAACGTTGTTTATTCTTCTTAAACTCTCTTGCTTTATTGTCTATAACAATTGTTATAAATAAAAAGCCTCGATGACAAGAATTGATTTTTTTGAAATTTATTTCTTAATCTTTGATACAAGATGAAACTTTTTACTCTCATGACATTTTCTTGTACAACCAGCCATTATTTATTATTCACAGCCTCATAAACGATATATATGTTATAAATCTACGCCCCGTACAAGCCACAATTTTCAAGTTATTCGCGATAACTTTTCTTTATAACGCCCATCTTATCGTAAACAGTAGAATTATCTTGATTAGCATTTTCAATATCTGCTCCTTATTGTTTATAACTATTGTTATCAACGAAAAACCCTTAATTAGAAAAATAGATTTTTTTGAAATTTTTTTATTAATCTCTAGCACAAAATAAAACTTTTTATTCTAATTACATTTTCTCGTACGATGAGCGATTATTTATTCATAGCCTTATAAAAAATATATTTTTTATCAATCTACGCCGCCTACAAGCCATAATTTTCAAGTTATTAACGATAACCTTTTTTTATAACCTTAATTTACCGTACAAAGTAATTAGCTTAGTTAGCATTCTCAATACCTGCTTAAAAATTGTAACTGTATCAAAAATTGATTGAAGTTGAATCAATTATTTTAATTGAGGGTTCTCTTTATGAACAATAGTTATAAACAATACGGAGCAAGTATTGAAAATGCTTACTGAGCTAATTACTTTGTGCGGTAAAATTAGGGTCATGAAAAAAGTTTATCGCAAATAACATAAAAATTATGGCTTGCAGGGGACGTAGATTCGTAACAAATATATTGTTTATAAGTCTGTGAATAAATAATCGCTGATCGTACGAGAAAATTTCATGATAGAGAAAAGTTTCATCTTATGGAAAATTATGACAGTAGTTGGCACGGATGATTTTTTATTCACAAATGAAAAGTCTAGACGATTTTCTCTTAAAAATAGCAATTTTTAAACAACAATTCACGGAAAGAAGTTTTTATTCGATAGGAAAATTTCTTTTTGCTTTCAAGATATCTAATCTCGATATGGATAATGCACAAGTTTAACATTTTTCTGAGCAATACATTCTGAGGTACAACTGTGCAAATATGTCAATTAAAAAAAATCATTTGTTTATAACGCTGTATATTGCAAACGTTTCATCTTATGAAAAAATTGCAATAGTAAAAAAAAATTATTTTTACTCAGCGTTGCTAAAAATGATTTTATAAATTTTTTGTTAATAAATAATGAAATTATGTATTAAGAAAAACTATTTCAACAAAAATTGACCATAATTTCGAAGAAATAACAAAGATGTTCGTAATAAGGTGGCTGTTTTGACCTTTTGAACAAAAGTTATCTCGGGGACCTATTAGTGCATATAAAAGTGTTAGTGGCGACTGGATTGGGGGGAGGGGTCCAAAACATTTCTGACAAAATCACTAAAAAACAAAAGTTAAACATATTTTTCTAAACAGCTGTTGAACAACGCAGCCTAGTGCTTACTGTTATACCAAATACATCAAATGTAAAAAAAATTATGTTATTTATTGATAATTGTAACAATGTTACTGGTAATTTACCTAATAATATTAGTAGTGGCTAGTAATATTAGTACATATTCATATTAACTGTAATAATTATAATTTCACGAAATAATAGTAAATGAATAAACAAATAAGGGGTCATCGACAAATTACGCAAGGTATTTTTTCTAAATTTTGAACTCACCCCTCCCCCCATGCAAGATACCGCAAGAGGATGAGTAGTCAAATATTTTTCATATAAGTCTTCATAGTCGTTCCCCTTTTTCTCCTTTTTTCACTTAAATGCGTACTGAATGAGTAGAATCCAATAAGAAAATCCAAATATTTTTGGTTTAAAGTTCATTATTTTCGATCGAAAGTCTACTATTAAATTTCTGGTTAAGAATTCATCTTTTTGGGGTCAAAGTTGAATTATTCTGTTGAAAATTCGTCGTTTTAGCTTACAAATTTAACAATTTGACCGACATTTTTTTTTCTTTTTTTGATTTGAGGATTCATCTCTTTTTGTAGAAATTTCATCTTTTTGGGTTAAAAATGCTATGCGTACCAAAATTTCGGTACAAATAGCACCTTTTCCAGCTCCCCCTTTTCGTACCGAAAATATCTGGCTATACTTGTACCGAAATTTCGGTACACGTAGTTACGGTCGAAAAATTAACTTCACGTATTTTGTTGAAAATTCGTCTTTTTGGGGTTAATCCAAATGTTATGGATAATTAAAAATATTTTTGGTTGAAATATCAACTATTACATTTTTTGTTGAAAATTCATCTTTTTATGATGAAAATTCATCTATTTGATTGAAAGTTGAACTACTTAGTACAAAATTCGTTTTTTTTTGTGTTAAAATTCACCTCTTCAGGTTGAAAATTCACATGTTAAGCAGAGAATTCGTCTTTTTAGCTTAAAAAATCAACAATTTGGTAGAAAATTTAACTATTTGATGGAATTTAACATTTCGGATAAAATTTTTGCCTTTAGTAACTGAAATATCTATCTTAGTTGAAAATTCGTCTTTTGCTTCCTCATAGAGGAAGCTTTGTAATGGTAACATTTTCCAAAATTTTTAAATTCATTTAATTGAACCTTCCCCAATTTAAAAATGTCTAATACAATGTTCTAAGCAATTGTCCGGATGTGTATGTGTGTGTGTGAATGTCACGCTTTTTTGTGAACACGATAACTTGAAAACGATCGCAGATAAATTGATGACATTTGGAGGGCTTATTTTCCCGACTAATATCTTGGAACTGACCAAAGGATTTCTAAAAATATTTGTTGCATTTTTTCTGAGCACTTAATAATATTTGAAAAATCGGTTTTTTACAGTAAAACTTTTTTCATTGACATCATTCAAAGTTGATGCAAGAATATAAAAGATTCCTTGGATCGAGACGAATCGATTGACTTATAATATTAATACATTTTATTGAAGATTAAGGAAGCTATGTTAATGCATAATATTTTTAAAATCGGTTTTTATAGTAAAACTTTTTTCATTTACATAATTCAAAGTTGATGCAAGAAAATAAAAGATTCCTTGGATCGAGACGAATCGATTGACCTTTAATATTAATACATTTTATTGAAGATTAAGGAAGCTATGTTAATGCATAATATTTTAAAAATCGGTTTTTTATAGTAAAACTTTTTTCATTGACATAATTCAAAGTTGATGCAAGAATATTAAAGATTCAGCCTTGGTTCGAGACGAATCGATTGACCTACAATATTAATAAATTTTATTAAAGAGTAGGGAAGTTATGGTAATTTATATATTTTTAAAATCGATTTTTATACTAAAAATGTTCTATTTCTCATAATTTAAAGTTGATGCGAGATTATGCATAATATTTGAAAACACGGTTTTTTATAGTAAAACTTTTTTCACTAAAATAATTTACAATTGATGCAAGAACGGAAAAGATTCCTTGATTCGAGGAAAATCGATGGATCTATAATATTAATACACTTTATTGAAGATTAAGGAAGTTATGCTCATTTATAATATATGAATCATCTGTTTCTAACAGAAAAACTTTTTTCATCGACATAATGCAAAGCTGACGACGCATGAATAGAAAAGATTTTTTTATCATAAATTTTCAAATAGAATAATTCTGACAATTAAAAAAAAAATCATAAAGCTGGCAAAGGGATAGGGTGCGACAGAACTTTTCCCTTCCCTTTTCCAGCTCGAAAAATTATCATTTCGAATTCAAAATTTGATTTGTCTGATTTGTCTTTGTATTTCGAAAATTGTTTGTATTATTTTGTAATTTTGTATTTTTTGTACATTTCTATTTTTAAATTGATAAAAATGAAAACTTTAGTTTGTCCATTATTGAAAAAAATAACTAATGCTTTCTCTATGAGGAAGCAAATACATTTTCTAACGGGAAGCAAAGTGCTCGTGAAATGAGCACCATGTAATTATAAATACAAACAAAGTGGAAACGCTCGAGATCGAATTCACAGCTAGTTTTATTTAAAAATTCATCTCTTTTGGTAGAAATTTGATCTTTTTTGATTAAAAATACCAATGTTTGTTCGGAAATGATTCTGATTTGGTTGATGGTTCAACTATATTATTGAAAATTCGTCTTTCTTATTCAATTCAACTGGCTTTAATTTAAAATTAAAATCTTTTCTTGGTTAAAATATCACCTATTATATTTTTTGTTGAGAATTAATCTTTTTTGGTTGAAATTCGAACTACTTTGTTAATCCATAAGAAATAGTAAGATTTTACCTAACCCCCTCCCCCGAAAATCATCTTACGTTGTTTTTGAATGACCCATAAATAAATTCACGAAAAAAATTAAGTTGATAAAAATTACGCAAGATAGGTGTGGGCGAGGGGCCAAAACTTGCGCAGCCTAACAAAGGTCCTTAAATGGTTGAAAAATTACATATCGATCCATAAAAATGTTCTTAGTCGACGTCTATCAAAAAGGGGCCATTTAAAAAAAACACAACGCCCTTAGGGCGGGGCGGGGGGGTCACCTCGAGCGTAATGCTAATATTAAAGTTACATATACTTACTTCAGAAAAAGCGTTACGTAGGGAGGGGGAGGCAAACATTTTCAGAAAAAGCGTTACGTATTTTTTAAACGCCCCCAAAGTGTTGTCAAGAAGATGGAAATATCTGAACAAATTAATAACAATAAGAAATATGTAGCAAATTTTTCTTCTCGTAATTCAATATTGGAGAAAATTTCCTGCAAAAAAATTAATGATTGATCTAAAAATTGGCTAGAAAAATAGTCAATTTCCTCCTTTTTCCTTTGCCACCCTTTCTCCCTGTATTCTGAAGCTGAACCGGCAAATGCGAAGTCTATACAAACCTGTTTATGTTATACCACAGTGAGGAATATGCTTTAGGGAAAATTCTTGTCGAAGTATAAAGCATGAGTAAAGTTGAAAACATAACTCCATCTAGAGTGCACTATAGAATGTCGTTCCACTTCTATACGAAATGTAACATTGAAAGCTCCAGGGCATTTCTTTATAATAAATTTCTCACGTCTGCCCCATCGTGGAAGTGTGATTTGGCACCCGGAAGTACTGATAATATTTGTAAATCGTCAATTTTATCTTTTAATGAATTGTTAATGAAACATGTCATTATTTTGCTGGTATGAACAAAAAATTCATCGTTTTTAGGGTTGCGTAAGCTACGCCTAAAACCCTTATATTCTTATAACGACGCGACGGTCTGCCTTTCGCTTACCACGCCTTATGAATTTTAAAAATTTTGCATTTTTGAACTCATAAATCGAACAAAAGACATTAATCGATTAGAAAATTATTTTGTTACTTCTTTGGATGCTAAACAACAACTGTTTTTTGCTCGTCTCAAATGATTTGATCAATTTCAGCATTTTAAATCCGCTTCGCGATTGATAATGCAAACCTTTGAATAATAAATGTATAAATTACAACTGATGGTCAACATGTAATTGTAATAATATGGTGCTTGCGGCAAATTGATGCCACTATTAGGAATCACAATTGGGTTTCCAGTACTGAATGGCGCATATTATGATTTGATTTGCAATTCTATAACTAATTGCGGACACTCATGACTGCCAATCGAAACTACAAATGGCCTCGAAATTCAGCCATCACTCTAACGGTAATTAATCTTTAATGGATACATGAGCATGTGACTTGATTCACTCAATAGGCCTATTATTTTTTAAACTTTGAAGAAAAAAAATGTATTACATTCTTTTATGTTAAAAGAAGAAGAATAAAATTAGAATGAAAAGAATTTTAAAAAATAAGAAGGAAGAAAGAAACTAATGCAAACTAAATTTTATTTACTTTTGCACAATTATTTTCCAAATCTAATAGCAAATGGCAATTTATTTTCCAAATTAGAAGATTTTTAATTCTGATTCGCATTTCAATTATTTACAATTTCGAAACTCTAATGTAAAATTTAACCGAAGAAATTTAAATCCTAAGTTTCATTAATGGGAATATTAATTGCTCTCTTAATTCAAAAAATTATTATAAACTTTAATTTACAAAATATCGTCTTTTTATATTTTATTATATTAAAATCGAAAAATATTTCAGTACATACTTATTTTCATATCTTGAACAAATTAAAATTCGTCACTTATTTTGGTTATTTCAAACTCCAAATTCTATCACTTTTAGAATTAACAAGTTCTTCAAGTTCAAATTCAAGTTGTTCAAGGATTTTCTAATTTCCGTTTGAATAATTTTCCATTTGACTTTGTCAAATGAGTGAGCTCTAAATATTTAGGGCCTAAAAAGGAAGGATGAGTTCGTTAACCAACCACTTTTGATCGACGGTTATAGTTTTATCCATCGAAAATCATTTTTTAAAAATCAAAAGCCAATTTTCCGGACAAACTATGCGAGTTGCGAAAAAAATGTTCGTTTCACATAGAGTTACAAGTTTTCTACATATCATTTTTTTATAAGATGCATATTTTTTGTTTTAATCGTGGAAAATGTTAATAAACATCAAAAATTCCATTTTTCCGGTCAAAGTATGTGAAATGCGAAAAAAATGACAAGAAGCTGAATTGCTCATCTCCAAAAGATCTATCAATTTTCTTCAGCCCATTTTTTGGAAAAGACGCATAGTTTTTGTTTTATTCGTGAGAAATTTTATTAAAATTTAAAAATTTCACCAACAAAACAAGATTTAACCAAATATTTCGTTGGACTTGATTTCAGTGCTTGTAGAAAATCAAGCCAGAGTGCCAATACCATAATGAAAGCATTCCTTTTTTATTTGAAATCGAAAACAAATTGGCTGGGGATACTATTCCAGCTGGCCGTGATGAATCTTTCAAAAGGATTGGGGGAGTTGGAAAAGGATTTAGTGGTGGAGGGTAGTGGACAAAATTACTAGTTCAGAAAACTTTGTTAAAATGACTTTCAATTATATATAAATAATATGTAAATAATATATATCTCTATCCTTTCTCAAAAAATCGTGTTCACAAGATCTCGCATACATTGTTGAAAACCTGATTGGTTGCATACTGTGTAAATATGATTTTTAGTGGCTGTTTTCAGATTGTCTCAACTTTTTGATTATAGTAAATAAGGTTATTATGTATTTATCTAAATTAATTAAGATTACGATTCTTCTGTGCCATCAATTTAGTCAATCAAAATTTCCAAATAGGTAATTTTATTTCATGATATAATTTATTTCTGAATGTTTCTAAAAATTATTGATAATAGAGAAAATTTTAATTATAAATGAATTTTTAATACTAGGAAATAATTATAGTTTTAATATTTTGCTATCACACCATAATTTATCAACTTTTCACACCATTTTTTTAATTTTGCTTAATTTTAAAAAAATTGTGGAAAAATTATCCTTTTTCAAAAAGATATTAAAAATTTTAAAAGTATTTCAAAAATAATTTAAAATTTGAAAAGATTTCATGAAAATGTAAAACAAAATATACCTAGACTTTCCAAGATTTCGAAATATTTTGAAGCTGTTTAAGAATATTGAAAGGATTCAAGATATTAGACAAATTTTCTTAAGATTTCCAGGAAAATTTTTTACGAATTTTCAGTTTGAAAAGTTAATTTTAAGAAAATATTTTCAAAAGTTTGAAAAGATTTCTAAAATTATCAGAAAACAATCTGAAAGTTTTTAAGGCAATTTTGTTTATTTTGCAGAATTAAAATAAAAAATAGGAAAGATTTGGATCAATTTAGAAGATATTTATAAGGTTTAGAAGTTTTAGACTCAAAATAATTTAAAATTTAAAAAGATTTCTAAACATTTTTAACAAAATATAGATTTTCAAAGATTTAAAAAAAGTAATTTTTAAAGAAAATTTCAAAAGATTTATACAAATGTCGAAAAAAATCTGGAAGATTTTAAGGCACATTTTTTATTTTGAAAGATTTGTCAAAATTGCAGGAATAATTCGAGTCAGTTTTAAAGGGGTTTGAAAATTCAACTCTCTTGGTAAAAATTTCGTATTTTTTGGGTAAAAATGCAATTGTTTGGTTGAAAATTATTCTGATTTGGTTGAAGATTCAACTATTTCCTTAAAAATTAATCTTTTTTGATAAATCCAACTATATTTTATTTCAAATTCAAATTTTTTACTTGAAATGTCAACTAATACATTTTTCGTTCAGAATTCAGCTTTTCTGGTAGAAAATTCAACTACTTTGTTAAAAATTTACTTTTTCGATTGATGATTCTTCATTTTAGTTACAAATTTATTTGGATTTTTAATTGAGTACATACATTTTTCTAATTCAGTATTATTATATTAATATTATTCCCACATAGCACACTTCCTGAAAAATCTGGTTTTTTCTTGGGACTTGGTCCAAGTGGGCGTAAGAAAAAACCGGGCATGCCTTAGGTTTAGACCTATGTTTAGGTCTAGGTTAAAATATAGGTTCATTTTCAAATGAATTGTTTTATTTTAAAATAAATTATTTAATTTTTACGTAAATTGAACGAAGTATGTAGTATTTTTAACAAAAAAAAGAGAAATTAAAAAAAAACAGTTGAATATTTGATCAATATAGACGACTTTATCAAAGTAGTTGAATTTTCAATAAAATGGTCCAAAAATATTAAAATTCAACCAAAAACAGTTGAATTCTCAAACCAAAAAGTCGCACTTTTTAGAAAACAGTTGAAAGATTACTTTTCTACCAAAAGACGAATTTTCAACCAGCAGTTAAATTAAACAAAAAATAAACAAATTCTTAACAAAATAGTTGAATTCTCTACCAAAAAGATGAATTTTCAACAAACAATATTAATTTTTTAACCCGAAAGACGATTTTTTATCAAAATACATGAATTTTCTACCAAATAGTTGAATTTTCAACTATACATATAGAGTATAAATTTTGAACCGAAAATTGAATAGTTAAATTTTCAGATGAAAAATTCATTTTTAACCAAAAAAAAAACGAATTTTCTATAAAAAAAAAAGATTAATTTCTTACCAAGTAGTTCAATTTTCAACCAAAAAGATGGATTTTTCTACACAGAAGATTAATGTTCTACCAAAAAAAGATGATTTGTCAACAAAATATGTTAATTTTCAATAAATTTGTTGAATTTTAAAGATAATCGCGCAACGAGCTCGGTCTTTGTACTTTCCCCACATTTGTGCACAGACGTTTTAAATTTAAAGGTCAAAGCATCGACAACTGTAATTTGGTGATTGTGAATTCTCTTTTGTTAATGCTCCCTCAGCTTTAACGAACACATTCGCACTTTTCTACATTATGTTCAACGCTATTATATCAAATGTATATTATATTTATTTCTGTACCTCGGTCTGGTACTGCTTATTCAGATATTGCAAAATAATGTACAAATTTTTTATTTTTCATGATTACTTTATCATTTGTTCCTTATTTTGCACTAATTTTTATTCTCAGATACCCTAAAAAATTTATCATTTCAATAAATTTATATTATTGTAATTGTCTTGCGTAATTAAAAAATAGTGCGCATACGATAAAAAAAACAATTTTGTTATTAAACGTTTTATTGCAACTAGTGTCGTTTTCCATAAATTTAATTTGTTTATTTTCAATGTTATTTTTTACTGTTTATACTAAAAATACGCATCCTAGCGTAAAGTGGTCCTGAGCAAATTTGTAGATATAATTTAAGCAAAAAATTTTGTTTAAAAAAATTTTATTGTAGCTTGTATCGTTTTTCCAGAAATTTAATTTGTTTATTTTTAATATATTTTTATAACGAGAGTTTATAATAAATTTGTAGATCTTTTTGGTTGAACAACTTTTGTCTTTTCATTTTTTTGTCTCTTGTGTCGTTTTTCCAAAAATTTAATTTTTTAATTTTTAATCTTATTGTTTACGATTAAAAAAAATTCTACACGTCCTATCTAAAAATTATGAAGAACAAATTTTTAGATCCTTTTTTGGGTAAATAACTTTTGTCAATTAATATTTTGTCGTACCTTCCGTCGTTTTTCCACAAATTTGATATTTTTATTTTCAATGTTATTTTTAACGATTAAAACAAAAACTACGCGTTCCATCGAAGAATGATCAATAACAAATTTGCAGTTCTTTTTTGTGTGAACAACTTTTGTCAATTTATTTTTTTCGTAGCTTGTGTCGATTGTCCAAAAATTTGATTTTTTTAAATGTTGTTTTTTACGAATAAAACAAAAATCACGAATCCTATCAGAAAGCGAATAATAACAAATTTGTGTATCGTTTTTGGGTGCATAGTTTTGTCGCAAAATGGAGTTGTGATTTTTCATTTTTTTTGTACGATCAAAATTTGAATTTTCGATTTTTCAAGAAAATTCAAAAAAAAATTCAGATAATCTTGTAGGGCTTTCAAAAATAAATGTTTTTCTTATTAGGATTTTTTTTATATCGTGCGTTGTTTGGCTTAAAATTGTAATTTTCGTTTTTTTTTTTTTTTAATATTGCAAACTCTATAACTCTGATCATTTTCTTTTTATTGACGGAAGTTATGAGGATAAATTATTCAAATTTTCGAGTACTACGAATGACCGTACATCGAATTTTTAAATTAAAAAAAAATGGTCTCATAAATTTGGAAAATGCTCTCACTTTTTGAATTTTTATTCAAAATAGCTGGTCAACGAACTCGATCTTTATTTTTGGTCCCTGAGAACTTGTGCCAAAGCGCAACCAAATCCGATTTTTCTTTCAAAAGTTATCCGGTATACAGACGACAACGACAGACGCCATCGTAAAACCTGTTTTTCGGATTCAGGGGGTCTCGAAGTTTTCACATAAAAACAATACCTCCTCATTTTTATGAGAATGTAAAAAGACGAATTACGAGTACATTATGTATCTAAAAAACCATAAAATATTGTTGAATTTTCAAGCCAAATAGATAAAATTTTGTTACAAAACAGTTCAATTTTCAAACCAAAGATATGAATTTTTAACCACACATCAGATGAATTATCAACCAGAAAAATGAATTTTTAACAAAGTAGTTCAACTTTCAACCAAGTAGCTGAATTTTTGACCAAAAAATATGTCTTATTGACGAAATAGTTGCATTTTCAACAAAAAAAAAGGGAATTTCCTTGAAAACAGAGACAAAAAGAAATATTTATATATATATATATATATATATATATATATATATATATATATATATCACGTTAAGCAAAAATTAATAGTTAATTGCAATTCATTTTGTATTGGAGGTAAAATTTGTGTTTGAAAAAAAAAAATTTTCTTTATTGTTCTCATTCTTTGATTACAGGCAGGTGTTGGAACTTTGTTACAACATTCTTTTCTCATTATGTTTGCGATGAATCACTCTTATTTTTCTACAGCAAGTACATACATATATCATTTCCGTTGTATTATATATGCCAGTGGATTATTTAATCGAAGTGCAAAACCAGCTGCCTTTCCGGGATCGGTTAATATGTCTAATAGGGTCTAAATTTGTTACTATAATCGTCGTAAAATATAAAAAAATATAAAATATATATAATAAATAAAAATAAATATAATAATCAATCCGTGGTGGATGATAAAAAGCAGCAGTTCACTCGAAAACAAATTTAACAAAAAATTAATTTTACAAAATATAGAAACTTTTTTTTTATTTAGTAGGTATTATAAAAAATACAATCAACATAAAAAAATTAGACGGACCCAAATTCATCATTGAAGAGAAATTAATCAAATAAAATGAAAACAATTAAAATTTAAAAGAATTAAAATATTATTAAGTAGAGAATTATAGGTGACTGCCAAATATATGACACATATTATACTGAAACCCGTCATACAACAAAGGCAGAAAAAATTATCCGTGCGGTTTTTTCTTTTTGGTGTGACCTGCATTTTGTGTTTTCAATCATTTTTCATACACTTTCTCTCTCCCTGTTATAATTCTACTGAAATTACTCTTTACTATTATTTCAAACACTAAATACTTCAACTGCCTTGTCCCAACCTGTACATACTAGTGATTTTACATCGAAAAATACCAACTAGAAATCATAAATAAAGACAAAGCATATTTATATGAAAAAATAATAGTAAAAAATATAAACAATGGACATACAAAATACAATATGATAAAAGTTCACGCCCGACCTAACCTAAACTCACGCGACCGTTGACGGCGTTGACGTATGCGTCGTGCGTTGACGCACGATTTCAAAATGGCGTCGACTCATCCTCGACAGGCGCGTCGAATCTGCTCCGAAAATGTCCGAAACGTAAAATAAACTAAAACGTAGTGCGGGTCGTACCTCAGGTACCTTAGTATACAAATACGTAAAAACAAACCAGACTTCGTGAAATAATGTGTAAGGACCTGTATTATTTAAGATGATGTGACGTGATTAAATGTCGCAGGAAACAAAGTATGAACGTCGTGGACGACGCCGATGGGCCTCTGGATCCCCGCATTCAGGTAAATTAACCTAATTCCATCGTGTTAATTACCTCAGAGCCACGCAAGTGCAATGCTTGATACTTTATCTTTATTTATTTTTGTTGTGCCGAAAGTGTCCTGTAGGTTATGTGTGTTTGACATTTCATTCACAGGCGTTGATTACATCTAGCTGACACGTCCTGGCACCTTGTCCCACTTTATTTACAATTTCGTCTCCCACGAAGTTTACTTTGACAGTTATGTCACCCTTCCGTATCCAACGAAAACCCATCAGAATGATCATTTTATAAGTTCCTATAGCGAAACACTTGTTTAAAAGACTAATCATATATCTCTTGGTGACGTATATAATTGTCAAGAAAAAAATGTCCGATAATAACATTCACAAAATATTTATTTTGATTAGTAAATTCATGGTTATAAGGTTTATCTCGAAATGACAGTTGTGTCAATTAGCACAATTGTTTCTAATATTATTATTGAAAATTCATCGCTTAATTATATTTAATATTGCAAACAAAACAATTTCAGTGAACAAAATTGGATTTAAATTTTTAGCTGTGAATATTAGCAATAGTTTTATTTTATTTTGAATTTAATGTGATGAAAATTCAGCAGCAGGCTTGACGCGATACTTGAACTTGCTTACCCCATCATTTTTGTACATGAGAAGGTCATTGAACGCTAACATTCATTTACTATTTTCACAGTTCTCACCTCCCACAGATTTTTAATTTACACGTTTTACATTTATTGCTCACAAATTTTTAAAAATATTCTTTATAAGAGATGTAATTTGGAAGGATATTTTTTAATAATAGTTATAATTATAAATTATTTTCATGGAGAATTGAAAAAAATATATTTTTAAGTCTTTCGCATTCAAGAAGGGTGGATTTGGACATTTTTCTCTTTTTTTCTGTAAATCATTGAACTTAAAAAGCTATTAGAATTATAAAGAATTCAAGCTGAAAGTGTTTGCAATTCAAATAATAATTATTTTTAAAAATTTTATCGAATTAAGTAGCCCGATGTGAAGCAATTGGTATCAGTTACTTTTATGATCTTTTATGTGAAAAATTTGTGTTTCAGATCGAGTTAGAAAATTTAAACAATGCAACAGATGATATTAATAAACTCGAGATCGAGCTAGATGTGAGTATCATTGCCTGAGTTTCAGTTCTAAATCTAAAAATAACGGACAAGCTCTTGTATTGCTTCCTACCCTCTACTGAACTATCATTTTGTCTCTGTGAATGCAATACAGGAGGAGGATGTCTGCAATCAGTTATAATTGCCGCGTTTTTTATATAACGATCTCAATGCTTCTCTTTCACTGCTTCTCTGCATACTGTTACGAAGCAAATAAAATTTTGTTAATTTCCAATTAAATGTATGTCGACCCAAAATTTAATTATGATCTAACCCTGATTCCACATTCATTAATTTTCTAATGTTGTTTGTCTATCACTTCAAATTACGAAAATTTAGTATTTTTAAATGGAAATAGTCTTCTTCAAACATTTTCATGTTACATTTACGATGTTTCTCGTCCCTAAATTTCGGGACGACGAGTCCATCCCCTTTTCCAACTCACTCATTTTCCAGGACAATTAGATGCAGCCTTATATTTCATATTAATAACTTTAAAAAAATATAAATAAATATTTCAGGAAGCTCATACGGCATTTCGACAACTGCTTTCTGAATCCACAAGAAGATTAAAAGAAATAGCTAATAAAATAGGTGGCAGCTGCATTGACAAAGCAAGATGTTACTACGAAGCTTTGGAAGTCGCGCAACAAGCTCGAGTAAGGCTCGAATTTATTTTTAATTAACAAAATTATTAACACAGACTTGAAAGTCTTTATAATCTTTATAATCAAGACTTTTTAATTAAAATGTACAAAGTTAAATACCTAATTTAAAAAATTGAATATTCTAAGTTAATCAACTGCACAGTTCAATGTTCTAACTTGAACAATTTTAAGTGAAACGTTCAAAATTGAGATACTTGTATTTTGAATCTGTACAGGAATGTTGAGAGGTCTCAAATTTTATTTTTAAATCTTACAAAAAAAAGCTACAACAAAAATTTGACCGTTTTTAAACTAAACTATTTAGGATTTAATTAAAACTTTGATAATCAAATATTTTCACACTGCATCTATAGAAATTAAATATTTTAGGTGCTCAAGCTTGAACTATTTTTAATTTGAGTTTTAGAGCATTGATTAGTGTAGTTTTAAATTTACATTTATTTTAAAACTATTGTTTCTTCCTTTCTACATATAAAAATAAATGTTTAATCTTTCCCCTGTGTTTACCCTTTTTCGTGAAAATATTACCGTTTCCCTTTTTTGAGCTCCTTTGGTGCTGTGGTCCTTGTAAAAAGGAAATATTTTTACATAAACTACCAGGCGTATATTATTCGAAATTATTCAATTTTGTATTAAATAGAAAAAAAGCCTTTTAGTTAATCGTAAAACATTTTTTTTCTTTTCATATTAATTACAGTAAGTGTAATTAACATTTTAAATGTGAAACATTTTAAGTACATGATGGAAAAAGGTTATTCCTAACCGAATACGCAAAATATTTAACCGTTTGAAATCTTTAATAATTTTCCTTGTCTTTCGAAAGCTTGAGTGGAAATGTCTATTCATAACTGGAGAGAAAATTTGGAGTTATATTAACGTGAAATATTATGGTTGAAAGTCGCCAACGTCAAACATATGTATAATAAAATTATCTGCGGATGATTCACTTTTTTTCGCGCTTCGTATAACGGACGTCATCATAATGGCCACTCATTTAGATGTGATATTCCAAATCGGCATTTTTAACCAATTTTATATAAGCTATAAATAATAAAAATTTTAAAAGGGCGCTTTTATCAACTGTTTAGATCACAAACTTTTAAATGAAACGATTAAAAAAGTGCATGCAACTGCTCTATCATCAGAATGCAATTTTATTTTTTTATTTTATATTTTTAAAAATCTATGAAACCTCGATTAGTTTTATATTTTTATGTTTATTCTCTCGTTGCAAATAACTTGTGTATTACCGGATAACAATAGGTTATGCATTCAACATTTTATTATTTTAAAGTGTCCATTTAAATGTTTCACAGATAAGAGGTACGTTTTTATTAATATTTTCATCATAAACTTACTTTAAAAAAATATGCTCCTTCTAAGAACAATCTCGTGTTGACGGATGACACTGATTAGTTGTACGATCTTTTTCGGATTTCTAAATAGGTCATTTTGGCCAAATCAAGAAACTTTGAGTGTAATTAATTTTTTACATCTTGAAGTATATTCAATAGTCTTCAATTATCAATAAATTCAAATAAATTAAATTAATGAAAAACTGTGTTGTTACCGGATGACATAAAAACTTGGGACATTTATAATGTGATTATGACCGTGTAACTATCATTGGAAACGAGGAAGAAGCTTTATTTTGTAATCCTGCAATTAATTCTGAAAAAAAAACAACATTCACTGCCGGTCGGAAGTTTCCGGTCACCTCTTTTTTGGTGACTGACAAAGTTCTCTTAATTTCAATTATGTCAGAGCTAAAAAAAATCTCTTTAAAGGGTTGAATGCTCTCAAAATTCTGTATGAAATGAGCCCAGGATAAAGCCAATTTGTCTATTTATTGAGTAGATATTGTAAAAATAGTGTAAATTTCAATGTTTTCTTAAATTTGCAATAACTTCCGTAATAAACAATATTTTTTTATGTTCTTGGGCTCATTTTAAAGCTATTTTTTAGTTTGTAAATGTGTGAAACATATAACCATAAAGTTTATATAAAAACCCCTTAAAATATGTATTTATTGAATGTTTTATTTTTATTTGCCTACAGATAAGATTTTTTCACATTTTTCCAACTTCAAGTTCTTGCACTCTGATTCGAAATTTTTCTAGATGTATCCTCATAAGTTGCTGCGATACTATAGAAAAATATCTTTAAGATGAGCAAAAGAACATTGAAAAATATTGATTATTACGAAAGTTCTTGAAAATTTAAAACATTGAAATTTGCACTATTTCTGCAATATCTACTTAAAAAATAGACAAATTGGCTTCATCCTAAACTCATTTCATATAGAATTTTTAGAGCATTTTACCCTTTGAAGAGAAAATTTTTAGCTCTGACATAATTGAAATTGAGAGAACTTTGTCAGTCATCAAAGAGGAGGTGTCCGGAAACTTTTTACCGATAGTGTATAATCACACTTAGATCTTAAGGTTTCTGTTTAAACTTATAACGCCATCAATTTGAGGAAAGGGTATTAGAGAGACACGTTACCAGATGACATTTAATCATGTTTAATTGTATTCATTTTAATAGACAGTAAAGTAAAAATAATTGGCGCGTAGGATATCGTTGAAAAAAAATCGCTCAATAAAATCATGTAATTAAGAAAATATTCCTCCAGGCACAAGCGCATAATATTCCAGCGACATGATATTGTCAACTTTTTGATTTTTAGTTTTTCACCCAAAAATTTATACTTAAATATTGTTTTTCTTGATTTTTAGGTACAATGTCAGCAGCAGGCACAATTATTTCAAAGAGCCAGTGAAATTCATGCTGCAGCCAAAGAAACTGTGGCACTGGCAGAAGCTCGTTTTATGGCAAATCAGCACGAGTGGAACTTTGATCAAGCATGGCAGGATATGTTAAACCACGCAACCATCAAAGTAAGTAAATTACACGTTTCGAATAGTCCTTGATTATAAAAACAACGAGTGGGCCAGTCTCTTCTTCAATCATCTCTCTATAAATAAACTATGACATTAATATTTTTCAAGGTAATTCTAATCTTTTAAAGAATATTCTATGAAATAGTTTCATTTTTTATTTTAATATCTTATTTGTTCTTATTTAATATCTTTTAATTTTAGAAATATTTTAATGGAGGGAAAGATAAGAAAAGACCAAATTGATACGATAGGCTTAATACAAAATATTAGGCTTATAAAGCCAGGGAAATTACGCAGCTTCTGATATTATTGGCAAATTTATGGATTTATTGAATAAAATAGCATTCTGTGTAAACGAGGTCGAACGCAAATCTAAAATCAATACTCTCCTACGAAGGAGATCATATCCATATGTCAATTATAACTACCTTCGGTCAATAGATCAATGGGCACCCTGTATTGTCTACAAATGCTAATCAACTGCTTTATACTGATGCACGTGTATCTACCTTCATTAACGCAGAATTGGCATGTATATGTTAATGTAAGCGCATAACATCACTCGGTACAAGGTCTTAGACCTCAATTAAACAGATGCCCGGTGTATGCTCCAGAAATTATTCCTAATTTTGGCGAAACAGTCAGACAAATTGTAAACTCATTAGACCCACGTCAATATTGGTCAAATTTCACAAATTAAAGATTAGGATACCCATTAGAAATAAACATTTTTGAATTTTTTAACGAAATCCCTCCCTTTTTTCCTTTTGGTGGAGAAAAAATTTCTTTCAGTTCTTTTAATTGCTTCACTTTTATTTTGAACATTTTGAATGATTAAACTGCTATACGCCATCTGGTGCGAAAAATCAGAACCTGAAAGAGTAGGTAGAATTTTAAAGATGCAATTTAATTTGTGCATAAAAGTGTTTTTACGATTTCTTTTGTAGAGTTAATGTAATTATTGCATACTAAAAATAAGTCATTATCAAAAACAGAGTGTTTCAGATGAAACACATTTGTAAAAACATGTTTTAAAAAAAACAATTTTTGTAATATTTATTGTAAATTTCAACACAGTATAAGCCTAAATGAACTTATTTCGGAGCAAACATGACCTCAAAGTAACGGGCATAGCAGGATAAGCATGTATGTGCTGCCCCCGCTCGGATCTGGTTGAGATTTTCACAGTAAGTTGGCACTGATGTAAGACTAAATTTCTCAAAAGATTATATTTGAGAAATAATTTTTATGGGAGTTATGGGGGTTAGAAGCAAAATAAAAAAATTAGTTTTTCTCAGGAACGGCTGGACCGATTTTGATGGGCAAAAAATATGTTATGGGACTCAATGAGAGAATGTTGTAAAAAAATTTCGAAATTTTTTTTTTCAAAAAATACGGGTCCAAAAAAATTTTCAAAATTTTTTTGAATTTTTTTTTATGGGATGTATTTGAGGCACACCCACCACTTTCTCTATAAATAATGTTTGAATCCTCTTTCAAAACATCTTCAAGTTTCATAACAATCGGATGGGTAGAACATACTTTAAAAAATTAAAAATCTCAAGCGTATAGGTTGCAGTATCCCGGGCGTAACATAGGGTACTCGTACATGATAGCAATCCCTGTAGAACATGTGAGCATTCATTTGTTTTGTCATTACAAGTGTTTTGGTGACGACGTTCACTTTATTCTCTGCTTTATTCTTCCGTTGAAAAAACTGGTCGCGGGTAGTGCTATTTTTCTTCGATAATCGAACCTTTTCTGATTATCCAATTTATTTTCACAATATCAATCAAGGATTTGGTATATATAATGACATTTTGGATTTTCCAGAACTGACCGAGAGAGAATTAAAAATATTTTTTACTGGATGATATCAGCTATCGCAGGCGATATCATACTTGGCCGAAATGATTGGCAAAGATGGACAGATAAACATGCAATACGTGAAACATCAAACGAATGTGTTAAGAGTGCAAGTTCAATCACGGCACATTTCTAAAAAACTATATAAATGTTTCCATAAATATAAGCCCAATAGTGTTGGCATGTCTGGCTTATCGGAATATGTGTGTGATTGCGCTAACGGAAGTAGGACTGTTGGCTGCTGTTCACACATTGCTGCAATTATATACTATCTGTCTCATGCAAGGTACTTTTCCAAAATTCTAAAGCCAGCTGGAATTCTCTGTGAAATGTTGACTCAGAATAATATTATTCCTGTAATTGAAGACGACAGCGACGAAGATTAAGAGTGGTCTTATCAATATAGAGTAACCTGATACGTGAGAGGCAAGGGGACTCACGTTAAACAAGCACCCCATAATAAGAGGTCATAAATCGTACTGTAAAGTCTAAATGGTGGACTTTGCAAACTACAATTATCTTTTAGGCTGACTACACGCGTCGTCATTAAAAAATGCTTCGATTTTTAAATACAATTTTGTTCGACTTATTAGTCAGCGCCAAAGATGTAGCAAATATTTTTACTAGACTTCTTTAAGTTTGACACTGGTTGGAACGGTAGGGGTATAGAGTCGTCAGTGACCGTGGCCGCATTCAGTCATAACCTGCGACATATGCGATACGCCCGAGATTTCCGAGATTTTCAATTTTTTAAAGTGCGTTCTACCCATCCGATTGCTATGAAACTTGGAGATGTTTTGAAAGATGATTTAAAAATTATTTATAGAAAAAATGGTGGGTGTGCCTCAAATACAACCCATAAAAAAAATTCAAAAAAATGTTGAAAATTTTTGTTGACCCATATTTTTGAAAAAAAAAATTCCAAACTTTTTTACAACATTTTCTCATTGAGTCCCATAACATATTTTTTGCCCATCGAAATCAGTACGATTTATGACCTCTTATTATGGGGTGCTTGTTTATCGTGAGTCCCCTTGCCTCTCACGTATCAGGCTACTCCATACTGATAAGACCACTCTTAATCTTCGTCGCTGTCGTCTTCAATTACAGGAATAATATTATTCTGAGTCAACATTTCACAGAGAATTCCAGCTGGCTTTAGAATTTTGGAAAAGTACCTTGCATGAGACAGATAGTATATAATTGCAGCAATGTGTGAACAGCAGCCAACAGTCCAACTTCCGTTAGCGCAATCACACACATATTCCGATAAGCAAGACATGCCAACACTATTGGGCTTATATTTAATGAAACATTTATATAGTTTTTTAGAAATGTGCCGTGATTGAACTTGCACTCTTAACACATTCGTTTGATGTTTCACGTATTGCATGTTTATCTGTCCATCTTTGCCAATCATTTCGGCCAAGTATGATATCGCCTGCGATAGCTGATATCATCCAGTAAAAAATATTTTTAATTCTCTCTCGGTCAGTTCTGGAAAATCCAAAATGTCATTATATATACCAAATCCTTGATTGATATTGTGAAAACAAATTGGATAATCAGAAAAGGTTCGATTATCGAAGAAAAATAGCACTACCCGCGACCAGTTTTTTCAACGGAAGAATAAAGCAGAGAATGAAGTGAACGTCGTCACCAAAACACTTGTAATGACAAAACAAAGGAATGCTCACATGTTCTACAGGGATTGCTATCATGTACGAGTACCCTATGTTACGCCCGGGATACTGCAACCTATACGCTTGAGATTTTTAATTTTTTAAAGTATGTTCTACCCATCCGATTGTTATGAAACTTGGAGATGTTTTGAAAGAGGATTCAAACATTATTTATAGAGAAAATGGTGGGTGTGCCTCAAATACATCCCATAAAAAAAATTCAAAAAAATTTTGAAAATTTTTTTGGACCCGTATTTTTTGAAAAAAAAATTTCGAAATTTTTTTACAACATTCTCTCATTGAGTCCCATAACATATTTTTTGCCCATCAAAATCGGTCCAGCCGTTCCAGAGAAAAACTAATTTTTTTATTTTGCTTCTAACCCCCATAACTCCCATAAAAATTATTTCTCAAATATAATCTTTTGGGAAATTTAGTCTTACATCAGTGCCAACTTACTGTGAAAATCTCAACCAGATCCGAGCGGGGGCAGCACATACATGCTTATCCTGCTATGCCCTTTTTATAAATTTATACATGAAATATTTACTATCTAAAAATCTGACCTAAAAGTTGGTTACAATTCGTATTTCATTCGTCCACTATTCATATTCTTTGCATAATCAGGATCAAATTTTTCGCTACACACATTAATTGCAGTGCATTGAAGCTTACAGTGCATTGAAATTTACATGGCATAGTAAAATAATTGTTTTTTTTTGTTGTTAGAAAAACGTTTTTGACAAAAATGTGTTTTTTTTCACTGTATAAGATGGAAATTCCTCAAACGTTTTGTTTTGGATAAAGACTTATTTTTACCATGCCAAAATTGAAATGCATCTTTAAAATTCTACCTACTCTTTCTATTTCTGATTTTGGGTACCAGATGGCAAAATGGTCGTCCACCATTCCCAATTGGAGAATGAACCCGAAATTCTAAGAAATAAGAAGCAATTCTTTTGAAATCTTTTTTGACCTCTAAATATTCCTCTAATATATATATATATACCATTAAGACATTTCCCTGTCAGGGTAGGCGTGACACTACCCGATTTGGGTAGTGTTTCTAGGTGGATAGTTTCTTGTAGTAAATAACTACAAGTTGTTTAATTATTTTTTGTTTGCTTTTTAAATAGTAATTTTAATGAAATGCAAAGAGTAATTTGAATTTCTTAACCTATTATGAAAGAAATATCTCGCTTAGAAAAAAATCTTGCTACTGAAGTGTTTTATTCATCAAGATATAATTTATCTTTTGTTTATTACATAATAAATAAAGAGATTTTAAAGCACTTTTTCTAGACTGTACCAATTATTTTATAAATTGCATAGAACAGACTTTAATATTGTGAATAATTCTATAAGTTTTTAATTTCTTCTCCGCTAATATAGAACATTGAAGTATAAAATTTTGTTGTGGTATTCAACTTAGAAATTATAAAAATTATTAGTTTAAAATTTCGATGTTAATTCAGTTTCAGAATTAGAATAAGCCATGGTTATACAACGGATTTTTTGAGGGGTTGACCACTTGGTTTTTGAGTGTACAGCAGATTTCAAAAGGTTACAAAATATTTCTAAAGATTTCAAAACATTTCAATATATTTTAAATATTTTTAATATTTCATAAAGATTTCACGAATGTGAACGATTTAAAAAAGGCGCGCACACTAGATTTCCATAAAGATTTCACAGCAATTTCACAAATATTTTAAAGATTTAAAGGATTTCAAAGGTTTGAAAAAGGCTACAGTAAACCAAATTTCAAAGATTTCAAAAATTTGAAACAATTTCAAGAGGTTTTAAAACATTTTAGAACATTTCAAAAGATTTCAAATAATTCAACGATTTCAACGAATACAAAAGATTTTCCAGGCAAAGATTTAAGAAAGATTTCATAAACATTTCAATAGATTTCACAAAGATTTAAAGATTTTTAATATCGCTTGTAATACTTCAAAAAATTCCAACGAATTAACGAAGATTTCAAAAGATTTCACAAAGATTTCAAAGGCTTCAAACATTTCACAAAGATTTCGAACATTTCACAAAGATTTTAAAACTTTCAAAAGATTTTAAAGATTTTAAAAAGGGTATATTTAACTATATTTCTAAGATTTTAAAATATTTCAAAGATTTTAAACAATTTCAATTTTTTTAGGAGATATCAAAAGATTTCACAAAAGTTTCAAAGATTTCATAAAAAATTTATAAAGATTTCAAAAGAATCCGAGAATTTCAAAGATTTAAACACGGGTGCAGTACACCAGATTTCAAAACATCTCAAACATTTTAAACGATTAAACAAATTTTGAGAAGATTTCAAATATTCGAGTAATTTGAAACGATTACAAAAGATTGACGGAAGATTTCACAAATATTTCAAAAAATTCATAAGGATTTCAAAAGATTTCATGAATTTCAAAGATTTCAACAGGGGTACAGTACACCAGATTTCAAAGATTTCAAAACATTTCAAAGATTCTAAACAATTTCAAAAGGTTTCGACACATTTGAGAAAATTTCAAAAAAAATGCAAAGATTTCAAACGAACACAAAAGATTTCGCAAACAAAGATTAAAGAAAGAGTTCGGAAATGTTTTAAATATTTCATTAGGATTTTAAAAGATTTCAAAAAGTTACACAAAGATTTCAAAGGTTTTAAAGATTTTACAAAAGCTTTAAAAAATTCCAAAAGATTTCTCAAAGATTTCACCGAAATTTCAAGCTTTCACTAAGGTTTGTAATACTTCAAAAAATTCCAACGAATTCACAAAGATTTCACAAAGATTTCAGTGATTTCAAAAACATTGCAAAGATTTAAAAATATTCCCAAAGATTTCACAAAGACGACTTATATTCGCAAAAAATTAAGAATTTGTTTATTTATGATTCGGCTTTCTTTAGAAATAGTTGGCCAATAAAAAAATGAAATGGCTCTTTTTTTACATCCATGAAAAACGTTTATTTCATTATTTGATGTAAAAAAAGGGGGACCTGGAAAAATTTAATGTCTTGACCTGGAAAACCTGGAATAGACCTGGAATTTTGTTCCTAAGAATCGCTAGACACCTTGTCTACATTTACTGAATCTGAAGAAGTTAATAAGTAGCCTTTAAATGTAAAGGTACACGTTTCTTATCCTTTACAGTATCGAAATGTATATGTATTGTTTTCGTTTTATTGATTAAAACTTTAACAAGTATATCTGCCCGGAAAGTGATAAAAACTGTTATGGATACACTGTAAAAGCATAAAAGTCAAGGATATTTGGAATCAGGATTATGTTATATTTACGAAATTTGATTGACGTTCCGAGGTTCATGCGAGTGCACAAAGTCAATTTTTTGCAACATTATACTCAGTTTACGCACAGCGCTTTTATAAACATGACCATATCAAAATTTATGTATTTTTCGAAGTAACTTTCGGTATTCGAAATTTCGGTATAACGATCGGTGCAGTAACAAAATAAAAGCATAAACAATGACAATTTCATTGCTCCTATAAAAGCTTTCCTCATAAAAATGTGTCAGTATTAATAATCTCGTTATAAATTTTGACGATTTTTCCTTCATTGCAGGTGACGGATGCCGAGAACCAAAAAGCTGCCTGTGCAAGGGAGCATCACAGGCGAGCTATGCTTTTCCACGACGCAGAAAAAAAGGTTCAAGAGTTGGAAGAGAAGAATCGTCGCTCGATAATCAAGGCTCGACCCTACTTCGAAATGAGAACTCAGTGCGAGCAAATGATGGCAACTCAAAAGGAAAGAGTGGAGTTTTTGCAGAAAAAAGTAAAAGAAAGGAAACGCGCTTACGCCTGTAGCCTTCGAACTCTGGAAGAAATCAGTAACCAGATTCACGAACGAAGAAGAGATTATGGTAGATTCTTTTCTTAGATTGAGTTTAAACTTTGAAACTTCGAAGTGAATTATAAGAGAATAATAAAATTATATTTTTCTATTTTTAGATATTGTCGCTAATGGACCACGTGAACCCGGAGTTGGAGCAGAACTTATCAGTCCAGATGATAGTTTGAACTATGAGGCTGAATTGAACAAAGTCACGATTAGTAGAATACATTCGGTAGCGAGTAGCGAACCTGATATGGATGATAGAGAACAAGATTTTGACGTAAGATTATGGTTGAAGTAATCTTTTTGATCTCTTTGAAGCTTATTTCTTCTTCCTTTCCTAAAAATGGTCTTTTTCTTTAAAAACATCTCTCATTTTTTTCCCTTGGACTCACGCCGTTATTGACACTTTGTTAACACTGCTAATAATTTCTCAAATTGCTCGCAAATAGAGCTATTTGTTCACTTTCCCTTAACAGGATTTCATAGAGCTTCAAAGCTTTTAGAGTATTTTAATATTCCGAGGGATTTCAGAGAATATCAAAGATTTCAAGGGATTTGAAAAGATTTAAAGAAGTTCTATCTGATCTCAGAAGATTTCAACATTTTAAGAGATATTGATTTCAGAGGATTTGAAAGATTTTAGGGTATATTACCGGATTCCAAGCAATTTCAAGAGATTAAAAAAATGTCAAGGGATCTCAAAAGGTTATCAAAGGATTTCACGGGATTTTAGGGAATTTCTAGAGAGTTTTAGAAAGTAAATGGAATGAAATTTTAAAGGACTTCTAGGGAATTTATGGGGTCTCAGAGGATTTTAAAAATGTAAACATTTTTAAAGGAATTAAAACAAATATTAAAGCTTGCAAAGATGTTGTACGGGATTTCACACGATTTAAGACATTTTTCGTGGATTTCAAAGCTTTTAGGGTATTTCAGAAGATTTAAGGGGCTTTAACAGATTTCAAGACGGTTTACGGTATTTTATTGGATTTTTTTGGTATACCAAATTTAACAGATTTTATCCATTTCAAAGCATTTTAAAGAGTTTAAGGATTTTAACAGAGTTCATAGGAAATTTAATGATATTTAAAAATTGTTCAGGGTTTGCAGAGAATTTCCGAAAACTTCAAAGGATTTTAAAACGGTTATCCAGAATATCAATGACATTTAAAAGATTCCAACGCATTTCTAGAGAAATTCTGCGAATAAATTAAATTTCAAGGAATTTCAGAGATTTGAGACATTTTATCATATTTAAGGGATTCATAGACTTTCGAAAGAAATTATAAGATTGCAAAGCCTTTAGGGTACTTTAAATGATTCGAAAGAATTTCACACGATTCTATGGACGATGCATATTGTAAACTAGATTTCAAAAATCGTTAACCCTTCCATTTAATATTTAAAAAATTACATGGCCCTATTTTAAATTTCTTAAATGAGTCCGAGGCCTGCAATAGGGATTCTAAATACATATCTTTTCATAATTTCAGGACGTTTTTGAACTAAAGCAACGAGTAGAAAACTTGGGTGGAAGATCAGCCGATGGAATGGAATCCACTTCAAGTCAGTGGGAGTTAGAATTACAGGCCAGTATGAAGAAGCTTAACGAAATACACTTAGGTGAATCCAGTTGTGTTGATACCGATAAAGAAGTGACTGCAGTCGGAACGCAAAATGAACTTGAGAAATCAGCAAAAAACTACCAGAACGACAGTGTGAAACAGTGTGTCGATTCGCAACCTGCAAAATTTTCCTTAACGAATTACCAAGGATGGCACTCCTTAACCCAGAGTCCTATCAACTCTATTTTTAGTAAATCGAAGGACGCTTTGAAAAATAGTATTTCTAAATCTCTAAGCAGTAGTCCTGTAAATATGAGACAGTTTTCTTTTGTTAGATCAAAACTCGACAGAACGCAAAGCAATGAAAAGTCAAATGGAAATAAGGAGGAAAAGGAATCTCGAAACTGTTCCAAAAGCCATAATTGTGACAACTTAGATTCTCCCATCGATGTCAGTCACGTTAATCAAAAAGACTCCCGAAACGAGAAAGTAAATTCTGAAGAACTCCCTCGTCAGCTTTCTCAAAATATTTCTGTGGATTCTAGAACTGAAAAATCTCCACGACATTTCAATGTCGAGAAAGTACAAAAAGATAATTTCACTACTCATAGTCTAAGCTCTTCACCGGTAAAACGAAATTCTCTCTACGGCACGAAGTCGAGTAAATCTTTGGACGTGGAGAAGGAAATCGACCAAAGCCGAGATTTCAAAAAACCAAACTGCCCTTCTAAAGAGTTGCCTCTTCTCTCAATTTTTCGCAACTCGTTAGGCATGTCAAAGGACAAAAGTTGCAGTATGATTGACTTGGGTGACAAACAGAATTTGAAAACTCTGTTCGAAAATTCAAGCAGCAGAAATCTGCAAACTGTGAGTGTAGAGAGACTAGCAAATGCAAGACACAAGTTAGTGTGCAATGACAACTGTGACCTAAACCCAGAACTTCAAAAAAAATAACGCGCCTAATCGTGTGTAAAAATTGTGATACATAATTCTGTTGTTAAACTTGCCGGAGCGAACATGACAGATGCCGCTAGGAAGAGGTAATTAGTTCAATTCTACAATTTCGATGATAATTAATTAGATCGATACTTCAAATATTTATTATTAATTTTGGTGTGTTAGGAGCGAATTGGTTTTCAGAATCTCGAGAGAGGAAAAAGATATTTTTTAAGAATATTTTCTAGAACGTAAGAGGATTAAGGCTACGTTTTATTATTGCAGTGCCAAGCTTCTGTACGTTGTAAATTGTACAGACTATTTCTCATGTATCTTTTTTTTGTTATTGTTAAAATATACGTTTGTAAAAGACTTTCCTTCTATCTTTAAAGGATTTAAATGGTACCTAATGTTTATACTGTAGGTATGAGATGATGTAAATCTTCAAACTGTAATTTCTACGAAAAGTACATATTCAAAATGGAAAGTCGAAACTTCAAACTAAAGTTTTTCCTGAATAGAAAAGGTTTTAGTATCAAAAATTTTAGTATCTCAAAAACTATCTGTTTCTCTATTTTTGAAGAATTTATATGGTACTGATCACTCTGCAAAACAATTTTTGCAAAAAATTTAATAAATGTTTATTTCCATGCGATAATCTTTTTATGCTTTTTATTGCAGCACTCTTTTAATATTAACAATTATTAAAAGAGTGCTGCAAAGTATATTAGGGCGGAGTGAAAATGCTAAAATTAAGCAAATCTTTGGAGGTGAACAACAAAATTTGTGACTTGAAATCCATAAAAAGTAAAACGAAATGTTTTAATTTAGAATTTTTGAAAAAGTTAAAAAAAAATGTTTTTCGCATTGAGTTAACCCTTTCAGGGGCACATTTTTCTGTTAAACTAATTCTTGCTATTGCATAATTCTTGCGAATTTGCACTAATATAACCGCCATTTTGAATCCGTCATTTTGAGTTTTGCAATTTTGACATTATATTCTCAATCAGTGGCTCGAACAACATTTTTTTTATTTTACGATTTGATAATCGATCACAAATACGGTACATTACATGCACTTATGCCGAAAATTCGTCAAAAATCGTAATTTTTTATGAATTCAAAAAATGAAATAAAAAAAAAACTTGTCTGCCGAAAATTCTGAAAAAAATATATGTTACAGTTCTACGTGTTACCTAACTGGAAAAAATTTGTCACAGCTATAGGACTAGTACTTTATAAACAGCCGATTTTATTCGAAAAAAAGTGATTTTTTTCGATTTCAATTATTTATAATAAATTGTTAACTAACAATTTTACACAGTTTTTCATGATAATTACTTTACATGAACCCTTAAGAGTCTAAAATCAAATACTTGTGCACTAAACAAGGTGAAATGTATCAGAAATGCTTGAAAAACTGCGAAAAAACAAGTGGGACGTATACGTCCCACTGCCCCTGAAAGGGTTAAATGCACACTTATTTTTTAGAAAAATATGAATATATCGAACCGGAAATTTCTTCATCTTCAATCAAAAAAACGTATTATTATTATTTTGCTTTCACCGAAAAACTATTTTTTTTTCGTTGTGTTTAAAACATTCCAAAATGCAAATTTTCCAAAAAATCTAAATTAAGCAAAAAAACTTTTTTTAATTTATAATTTTTTGTTATTGTTCACTAGTAAAAACTGTACTTATTAAAAATTCGCCATCATTTCTAAACCAATAAGAAATTTTTCTCAATTTTCGAATGAAAAAAGAGAACAGAAGATATTAATTGATTTTTAATAAATCACTTTTTTCGGTTGCCAAAACACAATTTTTGTTACCTCAGCTCAAACGATTCGATTAATTTTAGCATTTTCACTCGACCCTGATATGTGTTCTTAAAAATTGATTGCCAATTTTTTAATATAATAAATGATCCCGCACAAAAAAAGACTAGTCATAATTGGTTCAAGTCCTTTTAGGAAATTTCTTCTAGTTTTATAAATTGCAATAGCTATTTTGGATACAGGTGCGCAAAATAGACGATTGCTGACGAGTGTGAAACTTGCAGCATGAGCCGGAGGCTCGAAGCACGAGTCAAATTTAGCGCGTGTGAAAACGTAGGCGAGCGCAGAGAACTGAACGCTGCAATCAAACGAGTAGCAATTGTCTGTGCGCACATGTATTTTCCGATCTCGTATGGCGGTTTCCAGCCAAATGTTTGTATAATTTGTTTTAAAGAATACTTGAGAATATTTTTATTTCAATGTGCGCATGCATCAACATTATTATCAGTAAAATTCTCTAAAAGGCCTTGTCCATACATTTTGTGCGGGACCCTTGTAAATATGAATTCTTGAAAATTTAAGAATATATTTTAATGTGGAAGATGTCGAGACTAAAGGTCAAAGTGAATATTCGAAATTAAACGATTTCAAATTAAATTATTATTCATTTTCACTTCATCACCAACTAACTTCACTTCGTCGAGTGCTGAGGGGAAAACAATGATACCAAATTCATGGGACAAAACTTTATTTTTGTAATATGTTCGTGATGAGTAATATTTATTATAATTTTATTAAATAGTTATTAAAAAATATAAACTAATTTTCAAATACACTTATAACAAACAATAGTTTCTACGAAGATATTAATAAAAAAAGGGCCAAAATGGACCAAATCCCATGCATTGGGTCCATTGTTTTCTCCTCAGCACTCAACGAAGTGAAGTTTCCTGGTGATTAGGTGAAAGTACCTAATTATTAGAAAGAAAAGAAGTTTTATTCTACTCAGATTTTAATTTTTTTTCACAAATCCGGTAATAATCGAAAAGTGGTAGTCTTAGACTCTTTACGAATAAAATTAAAAAAGATTCAGATCTTAGTCAGAAATTTTAAACACCATTCAAAATATGTAAAAAATTAAACTTGGTTAGTTTTAAAGTTTCGGTTATCCGATCTTGGCAACGAAGAAATTATATCCTTCGTTAAATAAAAGTGCTCAAAATCCTTGATTACGGTAAACTGCATTCGTGTCTAACGTTCGTTTAGTCCAGCCTCTATACGAATGGTTATCTCGATGTGATAAAAACACGCAAGTTCAGCATAATTCTTTTAAATTTAAATAAACGTAATAGCAGATCTGTCTCGTCGACGCTTAAATGGATTGGCAAATAATTTTTTAATTGTTTTAGAAACATGTTGGCGTTGTAGATTTGGTAATTTGAATTGTGTCAAACGCGAGGATATTTCCCTCTAATCACGAATCTTTGTATTTTCTTATCCACGTGTACATTTTTCTCTCAAATAGTTCAGTGTACACTTTATACCGCTTATAGAAGATAGCATCTTGCCAATGAAAATGGTATTCGTAGAATTGATGGTCTTTATAAGAAAATTAATCTGCGATGTATATAGGTTTGTAATTTTAATCGTTTAATAACACTGTTATTATACATAAATAGACTGTAGATAGTCTACTAACATTTCTGTCCACCTGCAAATTTTCAGGTGCGAGTAGATAGGAACTCGAATGAATTTTAATCAAAATTTGCCTTCGCCTTCTTTTTGAAGCAAAGATTTTGGGCTTTTAATAAGCTAACAAATTAGACATTTTCTCTATCCTTCATATTAAAAATCAAAATTAGGTTTTGTTACCAGTTTGGCCCAAGATCTTCAGTTCAGCAGTTTAGTTTCAATGTTTAACGTTTTATGTTTCGATTGCCTGAAGAGTTTCAAGTGTGTATTTTGTTTCGTATTGCGAATTCTTTTTATACTTTTTATGCCGAGCGTGCTTTTATATGATCGCTTATGTTATGCGAAACGAACGAAATAGTGTTAAGATTAATTCCGTTACTACTACCACTGCGATTATGTGTTCGAGACACAGTGATAAATAAAAACATCTGCGTAGTAATAATATAATCTGGTTGTATTCTAATCTCTTGAGATGGCTCGGTTTTCCAAGAGCGATAAAAACCTCCTTACGACTACTTCCTTTCACATTTCCTGAAAATCACGTTTACGCGGATCTCGAGAGCACGAGACTGAGGTCCAAGGGTTAATTGCAACGATGAACCTATACCAACAGACTGTTAAACGTCTTTGGAGGTTTCGGTGTGCGCCGTAGAAATTCTGATAAGGAATCTCATTTCCGTACCGTAACTCGTACGGCACGCCTTGGGCGAATCTAATGTAAAATAACCATCTGAATTCCTTCGGGACTAAACCGCAAGAAAATGCGAATTCCGTTATCCCTTGTTGCCTCGGTAAAATGTTGCTCTGTCTAGATGAAATGAGAGATTCAACCAGCTCGGTCAGCTCTGACAGAAGAGTGAAGAAGATTTAAATTACTAGTTAACACGTAAACGATGCTTCATTCTTAACTTGAAATGTTAATTTAAGGTAGAAGTCGTGATATCGAAGTCTAGAATGTAAAAAAATTGAAAAAATCTATGTCATAGTTTAAGTGCACCGATTATTATTGCCACCAATAAGTTTTTTTTTAATACGGTATTTTTCATACTAACAAGGATAATAATTTAATCTTTTCTTTTCTATCCCGGTGGGGGATTTCTCATTGTTTCCAAACCACAAAAAAAATAAGGAAAGGTTGAAAATTAAAAAAAGGGGACCGTTTTTTTGAATAACAAAAAACTTGATACAGTACCGTCCAGGAGTATGAGGACACCTAAAAAACTAGCGATTAAATACATGCACTCACTTTTCGCAGAATATCATCGGAAAAATAAGTTAGAATCATTTCTGAAAAGCCTTGGAAAGGTTGTTAAATTCCGCGTTGATTTTTTTCTCCATTTTCATAATTCAACTCCTGGCAAATTCTAGGAAAATAATGATCAAACATTAAGAGTCATGCCAAATGAAGCTTGAAATCTCTTAAATTGAGCGCAATAAATTGTGAAAATGTTCTCTGGTTCTCGAATTATCATAAAAAATGTAAAGCCGTGCAAAAAAAGAAAATCGCTCGGGCGAACGGCGAATGCAGTACTTTGTCCCTATTTCCTCAACCGAAAACGATTCTTGTCTTTTGCGCACGCCTCTACATTTTTTATCATAATTCGAGAACCAGTTAACATTTTCACAGTTTCTTGGGCTCATTTTAAAGAGGAGATTTTAGTGTTCATTTTGCGTTACTTTTCAATATTTTTACGATTGTTTTCCAAGATTTTGCTGGGAGTTGAATAAGAATCTTGAAAATTGGAAAAAAATCAGACACCGGACCGGTCTTTTTAACTCAGTCTGTGTTTATTAAAAATAGGGCAAGTGTCCCAATTACTGCGTTCTCATGGTTTAACCTTACTTCCATTCAATTTTTCACCTATTTTATATTTAAATAATATGGTTCTTCTTGCGTACGTATTGCTGCGGTTGAAAAAAGGCCGTGTACGTATTAGTGCGAACCGGAGGTACCTATTACTGCGGATTTAAATTTTTTTTATTTACGAGCATATAAATCATAAATGAACAATTGTAGGTTAAATATAACGACATATAATTTAACCAGAAAATAAATATATTTTCGAAAGTCAAATAAGCTAATTCAAATATCTGAAGTATATTTCATTAAAAAAATAATAATCTCAGGAGGCTGTTTCTTTAAAACATGGTCGCCAAGGTAGATTCTAGTCACATTAAACATTTTGATAATTAAATAATTTATTACATCTTTTTCAACACATTTAATTTTATTAACACATTAACTATAATCTCTGTTATATCCATACATTTAAACTAAATTAAATTAATTTGGGAAAGCTTTGGTAATACGAAATTTAAACTATATCCATTACAAAATATCATTAACTAATTTTTTCTTTCCATCTGTCTTTGAAAGCAATAAATGTTCTTCGTTTTCACATTTCAGTCTTGGAAATACAGCTTCCTTATTTTTTAGTTCCTTTAAATCATTTTCTATTTGCACAGCCTCTCTTTTTTTCGCAGTTCTTCGTTTTTCTTTTTTAAAGCCTCCATTTTCTTCAGTCTTTCCTGTTATTTTTTTATTTTTTCGTTTAACAATAAATTAAATCAAAATAATTAACCTATCATTTCAAAGCGTCTGGCGTGTGTTCAATCAAAAACCTAAAGCGATGGTTAGGTTCACATGTGACAGCACCGCAGTATTAGGTACATACAGCTTTAATTTCGGACCGCAGTAATGAGCGGCCCCTTAATAAATGTGTATCTATTGCTGCTGGCATAAGTTTTTTATAAATAAACAAATTTACATTTTTTTAAATGTTGATTCTATTTAAATCTAAAGTTGATGAAATATATAATAAAAAATATATATAATATAAAATTGGCTTCGGTAACAGAAATAGAAGCAAAATGGTGGCTTTTTCACGTTTTATGATTTTTTTTTTAAATATTTATTAAGAATATATAATTAATTTAGCAATATTTTGGAATTTTTTATACAGAAGAGTAAATTCCTATTAATTTACAGAAATTTTTTGGTGTCAAAAAATTATTTGTATGCAGCTTATTCTGATTAGACGAAAAAACGCAGTAATAGGTACACCCGCAGTAATTGGGAAACTTACCCTACTTCAAATAGGGCTCATTTGACGCGAAATTTAATATCCTTTCTAAAGCTTTTTTATAAATTATTCTATCTTATCTTTTTCAAGAGATATCCTGGACGAAGTGAGTGCATGTTTTTAATTGTTAGTTTTTTTGGTGTTCTCATACTCCTACACGGTACTGTATCTTCGAAAACTATGCGCGATATAGAAAAAAGTAAAAACAAATAGTTCCTTTTGCATTAATTCTACAAAAAGTTCTTGTTCTATTTTTCGATATATTGCATCAAAAAATGGTAGAAAAAATTGGCTCTTTTCTTATTTCCGGTATTTCTCAAAATAATTCCAGACACCGAAAAAGGACAAAGGTAAAACTGATCAAAATGACCGAGTTTCTGAATATTAAACTTTTCCAAAAACTATACGAGATGCAGAAAAAGTCTAAAGGCAAAGTTCTTTCTTTCGAAGAATTCTAGAAATATTTTCTCTTTCATTCTACGATATTACAAAAAAATTTTGAAACAACATATATTTTTGGAAACACTCAAAAAATGGTGCAAAATACATATCAAAAAATGTAAACGGAACTTTTTCTGAAAATCTTCGAAATAAATATTTTTCCTTTTGGACTTTTTTCGTATCTCGTATATTTAACAAAATATTTTTTTCAAAAAAACGGTCGCCATTTGGCTAATTTCCAACTTTGATGTATATTTTGTTGCGAATTTCGAAAGAATGAGAAACTCCACACGAGAGACAAAAACAGAAAGTAAATTATCTTCACTGTTTTGGGAAATATCCGATTTAAAAAAGAAATGAAGACAAATTTTTGACACCCTTTTCTAATTTTGTTCAGGATAGAAAGAATACATGGTACCTAATTAAATGCTTTCATAACAATTGGAGCCAAATTTAGGTGTACTTCTGGTACTAAAAGTCCAATGTAAAATTTATATTTAAAATTTGAGATTGCTCAGTTCAACATGCTTTATCTTTAACTTGCTCGTTCTAAAAAATGTTAATTGAAAATTAATCAAACTTGAGTAATCCTTTAATTTGTAAACTCATTTTAAATATGTTCATATTTAAATATTTCCAATTTAAAATGATTTAATTTCAAATGCTTCACTTTCGAACGCTTTTATTGTATCTTTCATTATATCTAATTCATTTCTGATAGTTTACTGTTTAAAGTCGTTGAATTCGTGATGACTTCCGGTTCAATTTAATATTTGGCTCTCAACGTGTGTGTGAAAATGATAATCTTATTCTGTGTTGAAAATGTTGAGTTGTTATGTCCAGAAGAAAAATTGCTTTTTGTAGAAGCAGAGGTATAAGCTAGGAACACTATTATTTGATTAGCACAAGAAATGCGGGTACCAGCAAAATTAACCAACACCTAATTTTTAATATTGTTTTTAAGATTTAAGGCGGGATCAATCTACCCGAATTAGGCTATTCTGCGTATTTTACCTTATAGGTATAACCAATGTTTGATGGAAAAATTTCAAAATTGCAAATCTATAATTATTTCAATTTTCAATCGTTTATCTATAATCAAGACGTGTGTTATATTGTCAGAAAATTTTTATAATTTGCAGTGAAATATTTCCGGCGTAGAATTAAAGCGAATAATGAACTCGCAGCAGTTGCAAACGAAAACAAGTCACGTCCAATACCCGAATACTGCCTAGATATACGTGGGAATTCAACTCGTTCTAAAATAATTTTATTACCAAATTCGTTGGAGGGGATTTATCCTCTCTACCTTTGAATGTAATGCAAGAAAACTTCTTCCTTTCTGATAGATCGAGTGAGGTCTTCCGTAAGATCTGTCTTTCTGCGACTGAAAATTTAAAAAATATTGGCTTCAGTTTTTACTTCGGATCACATTTTCGGTTTTTTGAAAAAAGAAGCAACAAAAAAGATAATTGATATGGTACGTATATTAGTGTATAATTAAAAATATATAAAGCAAACAATAATTTAAAAAAATATAGACTTAAAAGAGGTTCAAATATTTTACGCGATCTTTTTTTCTGAAATAAGAAATTTTACAAATTTATTGAAGGAAAACTTGTTGGCTTTGAAAGTAAATCGAATGCTGTAACTTTAATTATCTTTGGCAAAACCAGGTTCGTTAGAAATTACACCAAAATCGTTTCAGAAACTGAGGGTAACTATCCTTTGGCTCACTAGTTTGGCGAGCGGAAGAATCATTAACCCTTTCCCTTCACAAACTCTGTACAGTGCTCATAGTAGAAATGAGTTGGAACTAATCACTGATGGAGACAACGAAAACTCATTCCAAAGCTCGGGTAGGAATGCGATACGAAATTCCCAGTTATCCGAAGCAGATTGGTCCTGGTACAACATCATGGAGCCAAATGTAAATTCCAATATCTAATTTTGAATTCCATTATACCCACATACAATGACAACTTATATATACCGACATTAATGTCCGTTTTATAATTAATTGAATATTAATAATTAATTTATAATTGAATCGAAGTTTTACCTTTTTCTGGACTTTTGAGCACCTAAAAGTAACCGGGAATTCTTTTGAAAAACGGTAATTTTTCAGAATTTTTAAATATTTTAAGTAAATATCTCTATCTTCGCAAAAAATGTATTTGGAATTGTGCTCAATGTTACCAACCATCTCCGTTAAAATATCGAAGATCGTTTTAGGTTTGAGATTTCAAAGTTAATGTATTATTCAGAAATTAATTTTTCCTGTCATATATTTAAGAATTTGAAGTGTGTGTTAATGGATCCTTCAAATAGGTATTAAAGTTCCTTTTATATTTGAGAATGAAAACTAGAAATCTTTCTTTTTAGATATTTAACATATATTAATTACAGAAGTAATCTAAATGTATACAATTAATTGTTAATAACTGTTATAATAAACTTATAATTTAGGGACACTCTAAATTTTTGCCAAATAAAAAACACAAGAACGCGAATATCTCCTAAACTACGATCGACAAAAAATGGGCACAATGAGTCTCAATTTATATTATAAAATAACATCAGTGGCTTCCTTGAGTACACTTTTCAGTGCGGTTTCTTAAACCACAGACTTAGCAGTTCACACTCTTTACCCTTTACCTTTTTCCTCTGTATTAGACAAAATTTCTCTTCTCGTTTTTTCCTTGTAGATTGAAAATTCATCTTTTAATAGGAAAGTCGTCTTTTTTGGTTGAAAGTGAATTATTTTTCATTGAAAAGTCTACTGTTATATTTTTGGTTCAGAATTAATCTACATATTTGGTGAATATTCAAAATTCTACTTTTCTACTATTTGGTTGAAAAATTATTATTTTTTTTTTAATTCAACTATTTTGTTAAAAAGTCATCTGTTTTGGTCGAAAATTCAACTGTTTTGTTGAAAATCCGTCTTTTTGGAAAAAAGTCGTCCTTTCGTATTGAAAATTCATCTTTTGGTAGAAAAATCATATTTTTTAGTTGAAAATTCATCTCTTATGTTTCAAAATTAATTCGTTTAACTGAAAAGTCTACTATTATATTTTTGGTCCAGCATAAATCTCGTTTGGTTAAAAATTCTACTATTTGGTTAAAAATTAAAATATTTTGTTGAAAATTTAACTATTTTCTTAAGCTGTTATCTTTTTTGTTCGCAAATTCAACTGTTTTGTTGAAGATTCACCTTTTTGGATTGAAAATTCTTCTTTTAGTACAATATCAATCATTTTTGGTTGAATATTCATCTCTTTTGGTTACAAATTTTACCATTGGGTTGAAAATTTAATTATTTTGTTGAAAATTCAACTATTTTGTTAAAAAATCACATTTTTGGTGAAAAATTCATTTTTATTGTTGAACAGCCGCCTTTTTGGATAGATAATCCGACCTTTTTGATTGAAATTTCATCTTTTGGTAAAAAAGTCATCTTTTGTGATTGAAAATGAATTATGTGTTTCAATGAAAAGTCTACTATTATGTTTTTGGTTCAGAATACATCTCTTTTATTTGAAAATTCGACTATTTGGTTGAAAATTCAATTATATTTTTGAAAATACAACTATTTTCTTAAAAAGTCATATTTTTTATTAAAAGTTAATTATTTTTATTTGAAAGCCTACTAACATATTTTGGGTTCAGAATTCATCTCTTCTGTTAAAAATTCTACTATTCGGTTGAAAATTTAATTATTTTGTTGAATATTCAAATATTTTCTCAAACAGTCATCGTTTTTGGTCGAAAATTCCCATTTTTTGTTAAAGATTCATCTTTTTGTATAGAAAATTCATTGTTTTCGTAGAAAAATAATCTTTTTTGATTAAAAATTCGTCTTTCTTGGTTAAAAAGTAACTTTTTTGTTGTAAATTCATCTTTTCGGGTTTAAAAGTCGAATGTTTTCTAAAACAGTTGACTTTTTAGCTGAAAAACTCAATTCTTTTGTTGTAATTTCATCTTTTTTGGTCAAAAAATTCAATATTTTTTTCAGAAAGCAATATATTTCGACTTGAAATCATAGGAATATGGTACTTGCATCAATGTTACTCTAAACAGTTTATTCTATTTTCTTTAAAAATCATCTTATATAATAAAGCAAGTAGTACTCAATAATAATTGTTATAAACGCTTAAAAGTAAACCAGGAAATAGACTGACCTGTTGTAATTAACATAAACTATTTAATTTTAATAGCATATAATTGTATATAAAATTGGTAAATAATGTTAAACGATAATTTTTCTCGAAGGGTTCGGGAACCTATGCATTTGGATATGACAATGCCATAGATCCAGAAGGAAATGAGCATTATCGAACTGAAGAAAGACTAAAAAACGGAACTACTTTGGGTGAATATGGACATACGGATTATCAGAATAATCGAATTTTGAAAGTAATTTATGCAGCAGATTCTCGAGGATACAGGTACATTTTATTTGAATTTAAATGAAAATACTGATTAGTCACAAAAATTTCAAACCTTCAATCAAAAACCATTTTTTAAATAACAATTGCAAAATGTCAGATATGTCATGTAAAATTTTTATTTTAAATGATTAAAATGTCTTTATTCTTTCACATTAAAGAAATGGGCGTTTCGACAAAAGTGTCATTTTCGGCAAAAAAAAAGTTGAAAGTAAAGTCTCGAGCACATCTTTCAAACTTTTTTCACATATTATACATACATCAAAAAATTTATTTTTTCAGGTGGTCCACTTACTTTGCGCATGCACACAATTTACCAACATGATTTTCTGAAATAATTACAAAATTTTAATAACGGAATATATAAGAAAATACACAATCGTATGGGCAGATTGGGACATAAATGGGATACGAACTGATGTGGAAAACCAAATGGGAGCATATTATATGGGAACATGTATAAGATCCTATATAGAATCCTGTGTTTGGAAACCTGTGAATTGCTCCTATATGAAATCATACATAGGATTAACATTTTTTTAAATGGTGTTTTTAATACAATCTTGAAGGGCCAGAAAAATAACTGCGCAGATGTAGCTGTTATATAGGAAACTATACTATGCAGTTCACATAGGTTCCTATGCAGGTTTCAACATATGTACGTTCGGATATGGGTTCCCACATAGGTTCCCCTATCCTATTTCGTGTCCCATTTAGCCAATAAGATTTTATATAGGAACCCATGTGGATTCCTAAATGGGTTCCCGCGTTGATGGACACTTCCGTGGAAACGTCCATATATTAAAAAAACTTTCTGATAATTTCCAAACTTTTTGCAAGATGTCATAGTTGGTGAAGTATCCTGAACTTAGAAATATTCAGAAGTCATAGTTTTATATACAAAGGAAGACAAAAGTTACAGACGTGAAATTACAATTCATTTTGAACAATATTTATTATGCAGTCAAAATTGAGCCGTTTGAAATTGAAAGCGAACAAAAATAAAAACATTTGAAAAACTTTGAAAGGGATTGCAATAACCGAAGTTATGGGCTCACAACACTCTTTTATTATTCTTAAATAATTTGTACGATATAATATTTTGTGTAAAGCATAATGTTAATTATTTAATTTTTCAGAGCGAAAACTCAAATCGTACCTTTAGAGCTTTAGTCTCTTTAAAGGATCTACAAACAAGAAATCCCGTTTAGAACATGACTGTACAACCTAAATAATTTTGAATTAGTTCAGATTTTGTAAAGTTTATTTATTTATGATTTGTTAATAAAGTTATTGCAGTAATAAAACCGCAGTTTATAACAATTTTTCAATATTCAGTATATCATTATTTACTTACTCGTTATAGTATATATCTTAAGAGAAAAAATCTACGCAAACTTTTCAAAATAGAAAAATAGAAAAATGTCACAATCGAAATCGAACTATCCTAAAAAACAAGTTACGTCTGATGCAATCTTCAAATTACAGTTCAATTCAGATAACAAAATTTTTGTTTTTTGCACGTCAAGATGTCCCTCCCTCAATAATTTAAAGATCGCAACAACTACCTTTCAGGGCATCAGTTGTAAATTTTGAATATATTACCGCAACTTCTAAAATAAAGTAAGCTGGTTAACGTTATTGGTAGAAATTTCAAAAAAATGCAAACTGTCAAAAATTTTACGTACGATGTTTGGAGCACTGTTTCTGGAACTCTCGTTGTTTGATCTCAAGAGAAACAGGAAATCGCGGTTTGAAGACCTTGATATCATCCTCAGCGACGCAAAGGATCTCATCATTGTCCGGAAGCTAAAGAGATCACACCAGCCACTCACGTAAGCGGAGAGGTTATCGTGTTCTCTGATAACACTGGTGACAACCCATAAAGGAATGGAAAGAACGGATCGTGTTTACAAAAAGAATAACGAGAGCTCTGTCAAAAATAGTTTCAAGGCAAGTGATTATATAACTCAGCTAACATTGTGCATTATTTCCATTATATATCCAGCGTAAAAGACATTCCATTTGAAACATTTCAAAATAAAATTCACATTTAAATTTATATTCAAAACCTTACAAATTGAATGTAATTTTCAAAGTATCCAATTTAAAACCAAAACAGGATGACCGTTTTAATCGAGGAAAAAAACTCCCAGGCTTTTCCGGTTTGCACAAATTTTTCACGGACATTGAAATTAAAAAATTCGAACTCTTAAAACCAACAATTTTGTCATTTAAATTAATCAAACCTGAACTGCAAATTAAGGCACTCAAAGTGGAACTGTTTTGGATTTTAAACTATATTAAAATTAAAGCTTGAAAAACATATTGCATTCAGAAATTCTTAACTCAAACGCCCAATAATTTACACGTATAAAATGGAAGCTTTTAACACTCTTCAATTGAAGAATTTTAAATTAAATGTCATTAAACTACAAAATAAAAAATTTTCAACTTTTATAAATTGAACAATTTAAAGATTTCTGATTTAAACATATAGATACACGCATCATTTACAACGCTCTAATTTAAGACTAATCCTTCCTTTAAACTCACATTTAAAAAAATGTTAAAAAAAAAACATTCCTCTCTTCCAATTCATTACAAAATGGAAAAAAAACTTCCGCCCTACCATCTGAATTTTAAGAACACCAAATTTGCCTCCATCCAAAAAATTGTCTCTTCCAATTCAAGATAACAATTAGTAACCAAATCTTCACACCTTCCAACTCAATAAAAAAGTTAGAAACAAAATAAGTACCTCTTCTATTTTAGAAAAACTTTAAAACCAAAACTTCCTTCCAACTCGATAAAAATCTTTAAAATAAAAAAGTTTTCCTCTTCCGATTGAAAAAAAAAATCAAAACCAAAATTTCCGCTCTCCCAACTCCATAAAAATCTTAAAAACGAAAAAATGGCCTCTTCTAATTTAGAAAAATAATTAATAACCAAAATTTCCCACCCTTCAACACCATAAAAATGTTCCAACCAAAAAAAGTGCTTCTTCTAGTTTAGAAAAACTTGAAAACCAAAACTTTCGCCATTCAAACTCGATAAAAATCTTAAAAATGAAAAAATATTCCTTTTCCACTTGAGAAAAAATTTAAGCAAAAACTTCCGCCCTCCCAACTCGATAAAAATTTTCAAAACTAAAAAACGGCCTCTTCCAATTCAGAAAAATAATTAATAGCCAAAATTCCATCCCTTTCAACTCAATAAAAATTATAAAAAGAAAAAAGGCCTCTTCCAATTTAGAAAAAGTTGAAAACCAAAATTTCCTCCATTCCAACTCGATAAAAATGTTGAAAATATAAAATTATTCCTTCACTTTATAAAATATTGAAAACCAAAATTTCCACCTTTCCAACTTGATAAAAATCTTAAAAATATAATATTACCCTCTGCTATTTCAAAAAATTAACAATTAGAATTGCCTTCTTTAAAATCCAATAAAAATGCTTTAAAACAAAATTTGCTTGCCTTCAATCAATACAAATGTAAAAAACAAAAAAGTTCCCCTTCCATTTCGGGCGGGGGGGGGGGGGGTATGAAAATTTCTTCAGTTTATTTTAAAATTAAAATTGCAAAACTCGAACGTTTTTCTTATACATATAAATCCATTTAAGTTGGATTATTTTGATATAAAGCCATTTCAAATTAATAATTATTAATTTGTTTATCTGTACATAAAAATTCAACACCTCCACTTACAAACAAAAAATTTAAAACATGGAAGAATTAAAATTATAACATTTAAAGTTCAAACGTTTCAAACCATTCAGTTTCAAATTGTTTAGTTTTTAATATTTGATTATAATTGACTTTAAATGAGCAGCAGTCAAATATTGCTAAATATTAAAAAAAGTTTTAAAAATCAATAACTAATTTATATTTACAGTTGATTAACTTAAAACGTCTTTAAAACTGAATTTTTAAATTCTTTAAATTGAAAATGTACGCTTAAAAGTGAAGAGCTGAAAGGGGAAATTTTTCAAGTAAAATATCTTAGAATATTACGCTTTGTAATCATTTGATAACATTTAAAAACATTTTGCAATCTGACTTATTTTAAATTATATTATATAATGTGATATGAAATTTGTGACAATTCAAGTGACTGGATAGATTTTTTTTCTAAAAATTTGTAAAATTCCCCGGTAATGAATAAATTCACTGTCATTTCCCGGTCCAGAGGCCACCCCGCCAAAATGAAACCATTTCAATTTTAGTAGCCAAATTAAAACTTTAGCCCTCTAGAATTTTAAACATTTGAAATTAAACAAATTTATAAATCCACTAGATCGAAGAATAATTCTAAAAAATATATACCTAAAATTAATTATCGAAGGAAGCTAGAGAAGTATGCCTGGACAGAAAAGTGTGGCGACAAATAGTTTATAAACAGAGTGACAATAGAGTGAATGACGCCTGAAACAAAGACTTTGGATACTAATGGGCCTAAGTGGGGAACCACACATAACAATTTTGTGAGGCTCTTCACTTGGGGTGATCGCTAGAGAGATTGATCAGAAACCTGGGTCGGAGCAGTGTTGCGGAACGAACGAGTCATTTAAATAAAAAACACGAGAATTCTAGATCAATCTAAAAAATCTATACCACCTACCTCACATTACTCCTTTTCTCACCGAGCAAGTCACGCCTACCCCGAAAGGGAAATGGCTTAATGGTATACTAATAATAATTATTAATACTCTATCTGAGAATTGTAATTAAGTTTTAAAAACTGTTACTTAAAGGTACCGGTCCTACCGCATCCAAGGACCAGATTTTCTGGAGATGATAAGGGGTTTCAAGAAAACAGAATGCAGAGGATGGGAACCACGGAAGATGAGGAAGAAGAAGAAGAGGAAGATGATAGATCAAGTGAACAACACTTTGTCAACTCGAGACTGATTTGCGCAGCTTGTCATCTCACGATCAGTTCCACGAATCTTGGAGATAATAACGTACATTACGAGCAAGCTCTTGCCTGTTCACAAGGACATCTTCTCTGTCATCGCTGTGTGCAACGTTTCGCTATCCAATCGGGTAATAATATTTTTCGATACAAGTGCCCAAAGATGGCAATGCCCGCCCGAGTGGGAAGGCGCAGCACGAACCCGACGGTGAGTCGTAGGGAACCGAAGACGAACCGTAGGGTGCGTTTCAGGGTTTTGCAACAGAGTTGTTTGAATACGGTTTTCGATACGTTTTTTTAAATCTTTTTTTCTCAGAAGTGAAGTATTCAAACATTTTTTTAAATGTACTAAAATTTTTCGAATTTTATGCAGAATTGAAAACGTATATATTATCTAAAATGCATGAAACATCCCCATTTAAAGAATTCAACAAAACTTAACAGAATTCTAATAAAGTCTAAATAATCCAAGAAAATTCATAATAATTTCAACAGGCATAAAAATAATTTAAAAAAAAATCAATATACACTCAACTTTCAATATAAGACCCCCCGGTTTACAATATTCCTATAACTGATGGCCTCCGCAATTTCATGATGAGAGGAGTCGCGGAGCCGAAAGAGAGGATGTGCTCAGTCAAGCGCGTCAAGCGTAACAAACATCTCGAGGGCCGCACTCTCAGCGCGTTAGTTGCACCAGGTTGAGTCATGCGTCCATATCCAAACGAAATTATGCATGCGGCCCTGCCTGTTTAAGTTTAGATTTCGCCGATTTAGGATCAAGGCCAAGTCAAGCCATGCTTGAAACCGGTCTTATATCGGAAGTTGAGTGTAAATCAAAATTGTAATAAATTGAGCGAATCGCTCGTGTCGCAAAGAAATGTATGAATCTGGTTGATGGCATATTAATATTTGTAGCTAGCGTTACTTTAATCCTTAATTTTAATGAATTTAGAAACAGTAGTAGCTAACGCCTTGTTCTGAAAGGATTTTCGAACATATTTTCGGGTCTCGAATTGCAGTCATATTCGACGAAAAGTACTCATTAAGTACGATAAAAAAAGTAGCACCAAAATGAAGATTAATCGTTTACATTAGTGATTAAAAATGATTGCGTTCATCCTAAGAAATTTCAAAATTAAATTTTTGCAAGAAATTCAATTTAAAATGAAGCTTCGAAGTCGTCAAACCTAAAGAATTTTGAATGAAACATAAAAAATGTATTAGTTAAATATAAAAGCCGACAAAATTGAATAATCTTTATATTGAAACATTCAAAATTGAATAATTAAAAAATGTCAACCCTAAAAAATATGTTGTTTTTTATAGATATGGGATGCCTCCTGTGTGCAGCAGAATCACAAAAATCACCCTCAACGTGTTCAAGATCAAGTAGTAGTAATCATAGTCTTGAAAATGTACGTAGCAGGTCTTCTGTGCCTCAGGAAGAACATGTGCAGCCAAAAAAGACAGATGAGATCTATGCGAATCCTCGAACTCGATACCCTCCATCTTTACCAACTGCATCAACAAGAAGACCCCATTTTGATGGTCTGCACAGAACAGATTCAAATTATGACTGGGGAACAGAATACGGAGATCCCAGAGAAGATCGTTTCGTTTATGAAAGCAGACAGTATCAACAGAAGAGCTACTGCAGCCTAATCAGGAAAGATGAACCGGAAGCTTCTAATTCAGAAATGAGAGTTAATGGACAAATTGTCTCAGACTGTTCACGACGACCAATTCGATGTCCACGTCTCGACTGTGCCATGACTGTAGCTTTATCAGCCTTGACTCATCATTTTCTCTTTGATCATCCTGAGGTTCCAATCCTGAGCGTTGAACCTGGAGCCAAAAGTATTTTGATAGTCAGCTTCAATGCTCTTACTTGTGGCACAAGCAAGTGTCTTGCTCTTTTGCTCGTCTCTGGCAAACTATCGTAAGTTTTTTTCATTTATGAATTTTCAAATACATGCTGTACATTTCGATTGGAAAAAATCACGGAATACGAAAACCATTTAAATTTTGAAGTCTCAAATTACTAGAATTTCAGAAACCTTTCAGCATGTTTTCAAAAATCTTAGATTTTTCAGTGAACACTGAACATATTATAAGTATACCATTAAGCCATTTCCCTTTCGGGGTAGGCGTGACACTACCCGATTCGGGTAGTGTTTCTAGGTTGATAACTTGTAGTAAATAACTACAAGTGTGGGCTCACCACACCCACGATGTGCCAACAGCACTCAGTTTTCTCAAATGGTCACCCATCCAAGTGCTAACCGCGCCCAACGCTGCTTAACTTCAGTGATCTGACGAGAACTGGTTTTTTCAGCGTGGTATGGCTGTTGGCATAAATAAAATTTCCTTATTCTGGTTAATCAATTGTATCATACTGTAAAAACGCTCAGTGGCGTAATTACTGTAAAGCAAGGGGGGGGCGCTCCTGCCAAAGATAATTATGAGCTCACCGAAAAGTACGGTTGATAATAGAGGGTAAGCGGCGGAGGGGGGGGGGTCACTGAAAGCAACGTTACAAAATTAGATAACGTTTAGTGCGTTTCCTGATGATACATTTTTAAAAAGGTGCGAATTTTGCGAAAGATGACCCTTTAACGGTATTGTTCAATAATAACTTAATACGTTTGACAATCACTACTTTTGGTTAAGTGTTAATTTTTTTGGTTACAAATTCTACTATTATATTTTTGGTTTGGAATTCATCTCGTTTGATTAAAAAGTTTCTTAAAACCCCCTGTTTTTGTCAAATTTCCACGTTTTGAGATCCCCTGAACCCAAAAAACAGGTTTTTACAAAATGTCTGTCTGTCCGTTAGTCTGTAGATTTTTAGTTTGTTAGCACGATAACTTTCAAAAGAATTAACGTTTTGTATTGGGCTTTGGTATACTCTTTAAGTGTCCTAAAATGAAGGTCAAGTTCGTTAGCCAGCCATTTGGGATAAAGAAAAATTTTTCTTTCTGAACACCCTACCTGCCACTAAGCTTAAGTCAGCTTAAGTTGAGTAGATAATTTTCGGTGGTCCTGAATTAAGGCAAAACGGCCCCGCCTATCAAAACTATGAATACAGGGTTTGTATAAAAAGTATCGGGAAAAGTTTCGGAAAAATAGATTTATTTCAGATATTGCTACAAAACCTTCAAATTCTTCAAAGTACATCAGTTGAGCGTCGAAAAACGTTTGCCAGCGGCTTTTCCACAACTAGAAGGCTCCCTGGTAGGCGGATTCCGGAAGTTCCTTAAGGGTACGCGTGCAATTAAGCTTCTTTGGCGGAACTTAGGGTCCCATGATTGTATCCTTTGAGGGAGGATTTCACTTTTGGGGATAGAAAAAAGTCTGCTGGGGCCAAGTCGGGACTGTAAGGGGGTTGAGGAATCGTCACGACGCCGTTTTGCGTCAGGTTGTCGGTCACCTTGGAGCAGGTGTGAAATTGGAAATTTCATCACGACAATATTCACCCAGCCACACCTGCTCCAAGGTGACCGACTACCTGACGCAAAAGTGAAATTCTCCCTCAAAGGACACCACCATGAGACCCTAAGTGTCGTCAAAGAAGCTTGCACGCGTACCCTTAAGGACCTTCTGGAATCCGCCTACCAGGGAGCCTTCGAGTCGTGGAAAAACCGCTGGCAAAAGTGTTTCGACGCTCAAGGGATGTACTTTGAAAAATTTTAAGGTTTTGTACCAATATCTGAAATAAATCTATTTTTCCGAAACTTTTCCCGTAATTTTTATACAAACCCTGTAGGAAACTATGAATTATGTTATATAAGCATAATTATCTTTTTGGATCAAGTAAAATAGAATTTCAACTTAAGAAATTTAAATTACAATATTTAGATTTTATTTGAAAAGAATGTTTCATAAATAAAATCAAAAAATGTATTTTTTCTCCATACATCAGAACCCCGATTTGTAACAGTGTCGGGAGTTGCCTGCAAATCTGCCCTCCAAATAAAAATAGCCGTAACTGCAGTTCCGATAAGTCATCTGTCAATTTTACGAATCTTTTAAATTAGACTCAAATGTCCTTGATTCTTATGGTATTTATTGAATATCTATTTTGTGATACGATATACATGATGGATGTCCATAAAAACTACGAGAATTAGGGCTATTTGAATCCCATTTTAAAGATTCGCCCTATTGAAAAACCCTGTACGGGATCCCGTGACTGTTCCTGTACATGTTCCTTTGCCAGAACTATGACCAGATCTCGTACAAGAAACGTTACGGGTTCAGCATAAGAAATTGAGACACGAACCTGTACACAAACATGTACAGGAACATGCAGGAAACGAGGGAACCCTTACGGGAACGTGTACACGTCCTAAGTGGCCACGAATGAACATGTAGGGGATCCTGTAAAGAATCTAGCACGGTTTCCTCCGTGCCGGCAAAATTTTATTGTCATTATTTTGATGATGTGAAGGAACATGGATAATTATCTGTAATATCTTGTCATTTTTATAACCTTGAAGATCCAACTCACTAGCGAGAGAGCTAAGCCCTAGAGCACCCTGGCGGATTAGTTTCAGTGGGGTTCCTGTACAGGATTCTGTAGAGGATTTCGTGCCGAATCCTGTACAGGAACCGTATTTAAACTAATCCACCAGGGTGACCTACGTCCTAGCTCTCTCGCTAGTAAGTTGAATCTGCAAGGATATAAAGAGAGGCAATGTATTGAAGATATGTATCTATGTTCCTTCACATCATTAAATTTATTATATTAAAAATTTGCTGATACGGCTGAAACCGTGCTAGCTTCTTTACAGGAACCCCTACATGTTCATTCGTCGCCACTTAGGACGTATACACGTTCCCGTAAGGGTTCCCTCGTTTCCTGCATGTTCCTGTACATGTTTGTGTACAGGTTCGTGTCTCAATTTCTTATGCTGACCCTGTAACGTTTCTTGTACTAGATCTGGTCCTAGTTCCAGCAAAGGAACACGGACAGGAACAGTCACGGGATCCCGTACAGGGTTTTCCAATAGGGCGTAACTTATGACTTATCCGAACTGCAGTTACGGCTATTTTCATTTGGAGGGCAGAAATGGCCTTGCTACTAAATCGGGGGAATCGAAACGTAAACAGTCAGTGCCGCCTGAACCGTTTCCATAATATTGCGCAATATAACGCTACTGAGTACCAGTGAGTACCCGTCACAGCGCCTTTCCAATGATGTTTTTCAAGCAAGATTCGCAACAGTCTCTCGCTCTGCCCCCTGAAAAAACTGCGAGAGCCAACAGTTCTAAGAACTATACAAAATCAAGGGTTACGAAATCGGGTTCCTAGTCCTAGTGTATTTCCGAAAATGTAGGCTTGGAAAAAATTAATGGAATTCTCTATTATTGAATAAAAATAAAACAATAAAGAAACTCCACAAAAATTGAAAAAAAAACGAAATCAAGAAGTCAAACTTTCTTCAATTGTTCCAATGATTAAAACAGGAAGACATACGTTCCTTCTTTTTCGGATCCTTTTGACTTTTATTTTTTTTAATTATCTTCCTGTGTAAAGAATAAATCAGTATAGATCAGAAAATAATATATAAGGCAAATGTATAATTAAAAAGTCCGATTTATTGCTTCTTTTTCGTTAAATGAGAAAAAAATACTTTTCAGGTTAGGTTTCTACTTTATGTTTTTTTACTTTGAGATTTTGAATTCTGTCTGCATTATTCTGTAGAATTTATAGTTTTAGGAGTTCTTAGTTTTAAATATCTGTGGATTATAATATGATAAAAAATATGCACTTTATTTATAAGAATAAATTCAAAATACTGGTTTTAACTAGTTTAAATAGTTTAATGATTTTTCAGTAAAACTTTTAATTGCCAGTATTCTGGCAATTTTCCCATGGGGAATGCACAAAAAAACGAGGCAATAATCGATTAAATTCAACAGAAATAATTGATTAAACAATTTATCATCATTCAGATTTATAACTTTGTATTTACTCTCTTTTAATGGCTCTTATGCTCATTACAGACTAAACAATAAGTGAAAATCATTATTCTATAAGTGAATAAGTGCAATAATGTCTTAGGGCTATAGCTGGATGTTAAAATACGAACAACAGTGAGGAAATAATTATGCAAGTTGACAAATATAATTATTTAAACAATGCATTATAGTTTATAACTATCTTCTCTTAGAGTAATGCTAGTAAGTTGCGGGTTTTTCTGAAATGTTGAGCTTTTCTTTGACTGTTTAGTTCGGAAATAAATAATAAATAATAATAATGATAATTTTTACAAAAAGGATCTCAGTAACTACTTCGAGAAAATTCACATTCAGTATGATCCATATAGGAAATTTGAAGAATATTTGAAGTATCTGTTTTATTTCAGAAAAATATATTGACAAAAAAGAAAGAGATCGTTTAAAAAGTCCCTATTGTATATTTATTATTTGTTCATAACTAAAAAGCCAAAGCAAAGTTAAAAATTTCATAAAAACCCCAACTTTCTAAAAATTATCTCACAGAAGATAGTTATAAACAATAATAAATTTTTTAAACAATTATGTTTATTAAATTTTATTAGGTTTTACCATGCTCTATGTGAAAAGTTGACAAAACGTGGAAAATTTCTGAAAAATCCTCAACTATCTAGCATCACTATAGCAGAAAATAGTTATAAACAATAATAAATTGTTCAAACTGTTTGTTCTTAAAACTGTTCAAAATGTTTGTTAAGTTTTATTAATTTTCATCTCGCTCTAAGTAAAAAATTGACGAAAAGTTGAATATTTCAGTAAAAACCGCAACTTTCTACCATCATTTAATAATAATAATAATAATATTAAAAATAATATATCGTTTGAACAATTATGCTTTTTAACAATAATTATTATCTCACTCTAAGTGAAAAGTTGATAAAGAGTGGAAAATTTCAGAAAAAGCCGGAACTTTCTAGCATTATTTAATAAGAATATTATTAAAAATAATAATAAATTAATTAAACAATTGTGTTTGTTAACTTTAATCAAGAAATACCTCACTCTAATTGAAAAGTGGACAAAAAGTGGAAAATTACAAAAAAACTACAACTTTCTAGCATTATTCTGAGAGAATGTTACCATAAATGATAATAAATTGCTTAAACAATTCTTTCTGTTTAACTTAATTGATTATTGCCTCGATCTAACTGAGAAGTTAAAAATAAGTAGAAAAATTTGGGGAAAACCCGCGTCTTACTAAATCTATGCTAAGAGAAAATGGCTAAAAACAGTAATAAATTATTTAAACAGGCAATATATGGAAACATATAATTATCAGTAGAAAGTAGTATTGTATGTATCAGAAACAATATGCATGAAAATTCGAGAAAAATATTTCCATGCATTTTTGGACCACCTATATATCTATCTATATAGTTAAAGGAGGAGCACCCAGTTAGATATAGGTAAACAGGAGAGATTCGTTTCGACTCAATATGGGTGAAAAATAAAAGGGGGCCTCCAATGCTCATGTCAATCACTGACCGCTGGCTCAATTCGGGTGCATCACAATATTCTGTGTTATATGTACTGCCTGGTACTGCCCTTTTTTATTTTCAAAGGGGTCTCCTAAAAATTTTTGTGTTGTGCCTCCACGTTTTTAGTGATGCCGCTGTTATTATTTTGAATTTAATAATAATTTCTTATATTTTTTAAAATCCATGTTTACAATAATCAAATTATCTTTCCTTAATCAGAGGTGCTGCAGCAAATCTATTCAACGGAAGTCAAATCCATGCGAAATATAGGAACCGACTGCCTCTTCCAGTCCTGGCTGCTCGTTTGAAATCCACTAATCAGCCCGGAATTCAGAACGAAATCAAAGCCGGTGGAGAAGGTCAAAACCGAGGAGACGTGATAATAGTCTGGGTCGCAGGTCTTGACTTTGGAAGTTCAGTTTCAAGACCCTTACGTTGCAGTCTCCAAGTAATTATCTAAATCATCTAAAATTAAAAATTCCTCCTGAAAATCCACTTATCCAGAAGCATACACTATCTCAAATATTCTTTCAATAGAATAAACCTCAAAGTTTGAAGATTACTACTCTGCAGTTTGATATCTCTGAAAAAAACTCTCTGGTTAAAAGTCACCTTGTCAGAGTGTCTACTCAAAAGACGATTTTAAATTCCCGGACATTTCCCGGGTTTCTCCCCGTAAATTTTTCATCTTCACGGTCTGGGAAGTTTACTTCATTTTGAAATTTTCATCTACAAACTCGGGATTTCAGTTCTTTTGGAAAATTCCCTTTTCAAATGCAGAATTGCAGATACAGTACTCTCTTGCCTATTTCAAGTCGCACCTATTTCAAATCTTACCTATTTAAAGCCCCCCATGCTGGGCTATTTCAAATTGCGCAGTTCCGTTATCTCCCACCACGGTCCCTGTACGGGCTCGCCCGCGTCAGTGCCTGACCAATTAAAAAGAGGCCCGAAGAGCGGGAAGCCCTCGTTGGTTTGAATTTAGTATTTTAGCATGACGTCATGGAAATGCATACAACTTTTTGGAGAAAATATTCTAAACGTAAAAGTTAGTCATAAATGTACGAATAGTAATATTTGTCAAGTGTGGAATGTATTTTCTCAGTCATGTTTCATTCTTTTGTCGATTGACGACCTTTCAGTGTCACGAAATAAAATAAAATATCCAAAATTTCAGGTTAGTGTATCAGATCGGGTACTTTAACCTCAAATTTCGAAAAGTTGATTGTATTTCGTGAAACTGAAAGGTCTTCAAACGATAAAAGGATGAAACAGAATTGTGCAAATGCATTCTACACTTGAAAAATATTAGTATTCAGACCTTTATAACTTACTTTTTCATTTAAAATATTTTCTACAAAAAGGCGTATGCAGTCCCATTTCAAGATGTGTCACCTATGCTAACCTTCCTGACATTTCCACCTATCCTAGAATGACCGTGGCGTCATGCTACAATACTCAATATTTCGCGAAACATCTGAGTCGTTTTTTGATTCTATTATATTGATTTTAGTTGGAAAATTGTACTATTTCAAGGAAATGTTATATTTGTAACGTCGTACGTCAACAAAAACACTTTATAAAGACTGATATGCATGATGCGCAAATGTGTACACATGCTTACAGCGCGCGCATCGATACAATACCGGGGCAGCCAATGAACGTCGCTTGACAAAAATAACCCGATGACTCGCGGTAAAGGTGAGACCCCCTCCAGTCTTGAAATTCGCAAATTTGTACGTTTCGCGGCCCTTGAAATACGCAAGAGTATTGTTCTAAATCTATCTGTTCTAAATCATAATTACAGTTTTTATTTTTTTTTTATTTTAAAACGTTAATCTTTCCCGATTAAAAAAATATATACATTTACCATTTCGGATTAATACTAATTTACGAGTTTGACTGTTTACCGGGTTTCAAGATTTCAAAAGGTACAAAATTTGCCAACAGCATCATAATCGTCATTATCGACTGGGGAATAGAACCTGGGGAATAGACCCTGGGGAATAAAATTCCCTCCCTCTTACCAGTCAGGTAGACACACAGGTGCGTGTCTAGGCTTAAAAATGATAACAAGAAGAAATCTAAACATTACATAAATCTAACAGGCAGTCGACAGTATAGAATCTGAGGGACTTCGAACACTGACATATACGGGACCAATCAATTCGCTACGAACAGCTCAAAAGCCCTATGAAGTTTTCTTGTCTGGTGACTGTCTTGTTCTTCACGAAGGGCTCGTAAACCAGATTTCTTCCGGTTCAACGAGTCTAAACGTCAATGTAATCGTTCATTAATTCCTCGTCTCTCCTCACAACGTTTACATCTGATGTTTTCTTTCAAACCAAAAAGGCATGTATAATAAATGACAAATTCAATTTAGAAGAGATCATGGACATCAAGAATTGTAAATTTTCACCAAACTGGAACTGATTAACTGTAAACCAGGAGCTTGTATAGAAAACGTTATTATTAGAAAATAGTTATAAAAGTAGGATACAAAATTATAAACCGTAATAATTATAGACTGGTCATAGCAGGTGGACGGGCATACGCCTTGGGAATGAATCCATATTTTCGGGTCTTCGGAGCATATGCCCAAAGCCACCCATCCACCGTTTGATTTCCAAGATCGGCATAAATCCAATCGGCTCGCCTCACGGATAAATCGTCGGGCGCCTGCGCCTTGTAGTCATAAAGCACGACTAACTCGGTTCCAGTCGTCTCATCCCGAAAGTCCCTCAAATCCTTTTGCTGCAACTGCTCATTTCCAGAGACGTTCCCATTGCTTGCGCCTGGAATTAAAGCAAGAATCGTGATAATTTTTCTAGTTTTAGGAAAGTATATTTTTAGATTGTAAATGTCCTGTATCAGTGTGTGTATATAGTATATACTTGTACTCCGATAAAAAATAATAAAATGCATTAACGGAAGACAACAAAAGGACTGTTTATTAATCCGCCACTATAGCATTACCCTATTACAAAAATGAAACGAATATTTCCTCGAGAATTGTTTCATTAGTGTAGACACCCAGGAGAACACATCCACGTGAAATTCTACGTAGATTTCCTCGTGAATTTCTACAACCACGTGAAAATCCTCATAAAAATTTGGAACCTTCTACGTGAAAATATTTCCGGGCAATTCCATGTGAAAAATGACATATTTCCGGGAGGGGGCATGTTTTGTGATATAGGGGGGGGGGGGGTAAACGCGGAATGTAACATAAAACATGGAAAATATAAATGTAAAAAACAATTTTTTGAACTGCTTGAAAAAATGTAAGTAACAGATTCTATTTGACACGCCTTTTTTAAAGAATTCCTCTTTTTTCCCTGTTTTCAAGAAATTTTCCCTTTTTCTCGTTTTTTCATTCAAATACGAACTGAATTTATAGAATCCAATAATAGTTAGATTATAAAAGATGTTGGAAAGCGACATTATTTGTCTGAGTGATATAATGTATAAAAATGTAATGTTAAAGATGGTAAAAATGACATAGTTCAGACCAAAACAATTCATTTGTTGGATCCTTTATTCCAATTCCAATTTATTCCGTTTCGAAAACATATAGTTTTCCTCATCAGGATAAAGTTATTGAATAGAGAAGTTCATAAACATCATCATCATCAACTAAAAAACAGTTCCAAATTCTCATTTTTCCATTTTTCTTCAGGTTATCTTACTTTCAGGTTACATTTTTGTTATAATTTTCAACCTTATGTTGATTCTTAAAAATTTAGATCGAATGTTCCAAAATTGTAATTAAAAATAATAATTTTGTAAAAAAAATTGTGTATAGATCGAAGACAAAACTGTAGTTTTGCTCCAATTTTCAAACTCTATTTGCTCCATTTTCGTTTGAAAAATGGAGCATAACGACAGTTTTATCTCCGATCTTTACACAATGTTTTTTACAAAATTATTATTTTTTAAAGAGGAAAGTTAAACGACTACTCAAGGAAAGTAGATAAAATCAGAACAGAAGAAGAGAAGAAATTACAAAACGACTTTGAAGGAACCATGAAACTATCATCTGAAGAGATGAAGGGAAGTAAAAGTACAGAGTTTGTCAGCATGAGAAACAGCAAAGGTGAAATGCTATATGATACAGACGGGACAGTAGATGCTTTAAAAGACTCTTTTAAAGAATTATTAGGAGGTGCAGATATAGGGCAACAGAACTGCGACATAGAAAATAATGCATTAGAAAACCCAATTGAAAAAGTCTGTGTCACTGAGGTTAGAGATATAATTAAGAGCTTAAAAAATGGTAAGTAGAAAATGGTGTAGACAGTATTAGCGCTGAATTGCTTAAATACGGTGGAAGATACATACCTCACAGGTTGTGCGAATTGATAAATTTATGTATCGAGATGGGAACAGTCCCAGACGATTGGAGAACAGCGATTTTCGTACCAATATACAAAAGAAAGGGAGATAAAAGCAACTGCAATAATTACAGAGGTATCAGCTTACTAAGTACCGTAAGTAAAATATACTCAAAAAATACTTATTCGTAGGGTAATGAAAATTACAGAAGAAAAGATATGGGAAGTCCAAAGTGGATTTATGCCAGGAAGATCATGTACAGATCAGATATTTAGCTGAAGACAGATCACAGAAAAAAGCTTAAGAGTAGGAAAGAAAGATTTCTGTACACTTGTTGACCTAGAAAAAGCATTTGACAAGGTAAATAGAAGTAAACTTTGGGAAGTCCTTAAAGAGTACGGAGTCATTGGATGACTCCTACAAGCAATACAAACAATATATGCAGGCAATAAATCGAGTCTAAGGGTTAATGGGAAACTGAGTGACTGGTTCGATATTATGCAAGGCGTGGAACAAGGATGCGTTATGTCGTCATGGCTATTTATCATATTTATGGATAAGTGTCTAAGAATGGCCCTCTTCAACGAAGAGGGTGTAGATCTCGAAACGGTGAAGGTACGTGGGTTAGCTTTCGCAGATGACAAGATTGTTATGGCGAGGACTTGCAAAGAATACTGAATAAACTTAATACAAGGATGAAAAACATGGGCCTCAGAATTAACGTAAATAAAACAAAGGTCATTGTGTTTGAAGGAAAAAGTGAGAAAACAATGTTTTGAGATGAGATGAAATGATGAGAGATTAGAACAAGTTGACAAGTACGTATATCTGGGTAGCCTATTCACTAGCGACGGAAAAATATATGGGGAGTTAGATAAGCGCATGAATGAGGGTAAGAAGGTTATCGGTAAAATTAACGAGATTGGCATGAAACCTCTGCGCACAATATGCGGGAAAACACTGATGGACAAAGTCCGAAACGAGATAATCCTCAAAGAATGTGGTACAGGAGAGACACTAGTTGACAGATGGGAAAGAAATCAGTTAAGATGGTTCGGACATGTTGAAAGAATGAAAGATGAACGACTGACCAAACAGGTGTATAAAGGTAAATTAAATGGCAGAATGCCCAGAGGTATACCGCCGAAAGAATGGTTAGAATCTGTGAATGAGACATTAATCCGAAGAGACATAAGAAGCCATAGAAACACGAGAACTTGCATGAAAATATGCATGAACGTGAAGGAAGCTAGAGTAGTATGCCAGGACAGAAAAGTGTGGCGATAAATAGTTTGTAATAGAGTGCCTGAAACAAAGACCTTGGATACTAATGGTTCCACGTGGGGAACCACACATAACAATTTTGTGAGGCTCTTCACTTGGGGTGATCGCTAGAGAGATTGATCAGCAACCTGGGTCGGAGCGGTTTTGCGGAACGAGCGTGTACCAATCTAAAATATCTATACCTTACACCTATATACCTATATACCCATCCAAACACTACTATTTTCCAACCGAGCAAATCACGCCTATACCGAAAGGGAAATGGCTTAATGGTATAATAATAATTATTATTTTTAATTACAATTTTGGAACATTCTATCTAAATTTTTAAGAATCAATATAAGGTTGAAAATTTTAACAAAAATGTAACCTGAAAGCAAGATAACCTAAAGAAAAGCAGGAAAGGAGAATTTGGAACTGTTTTATAGTTGATGATGTTTATAAACTTCTCTATTCAATAACTTTATCCTGAAGAGCAAAACTATATGTTTTCTAAACGTCGATGAATTGGAATAAAGGATCCAACAAATGAATTCTTTTGGTCTGAAGTATGTCATTTTTACCACCTTTAACATTATATTTTTAAGAATTCAATTAGAAAATCCAACTATTTTTCGTTAAAAGTTCATTATTTTTAATTGAAAAGTCTACTATTATATATTATTATATTATATATATATATATTATATATTATTAGTTGAAGGTCCATCTCTTTGGTTGAAAACTAGTTTTTTTGTTGAAAATTTATCTTTTTTAGTTTAAAATTCAACCATTTGGTTGGAAATTAACTTTTTTGTTGAAAATTCATATTTTGAGTTGAGTATTCGTATGTTTTTGGAAGAAAACTTCTTCATTGAAAATTAAACTGTCTTCTAAAAAATTTGTCTTTTTGGCTTGACGATTCGACTATTTGGTTGAAAATGCAACTATTTTTAGTAGAAGTTTAATCTTTTTTATTTAAAAATTCGAACATTTGGTTGAAATTCATCTTTTTATGTCGAAAAGTCAACTATTGGGTTAAAAATTCGTCATTTTTGCTTGAAAGTTCAAATATTTGGTTGTAAATGCAATTGTCTGGTTCATAATTAATTTGTTTGAAAATTCAACTATTTGGTTGAAAATTCGAGGATTTTCTTGAAAATTCAATTGTTTGTTATAAATTTAACTATTTTATTACATAATCATCTTTTGTGTTCGAAAATTTAACTGCATTGTTGAAATTTTTCTTTTTAGATTGAAAATTCATCTTTTTTCGGTGGAGAATTCATCTGTTTTGGTAGAAAATTTGTGGTTGAGGTTAATTGTTTTTTGTTTGAAAATTTGACTATTTGGTTGAAAATTCAACTATTCGTTTAAATGTTCGTATCTTTTGCTTGAAAGTTCAACTATTTGTTCGAAATCTCATTTTTAATATAGTAACAAAGAAATTTGTTATTCAAAACCAGATAACTGACGCTCGGTACTAGTCTCCCATCTTCTGCTTCTTTTTTTAAATTGTTTTTTCAAACTTTTTTTAAAACCTTTTTCAGATCATATTCCTCTTCCTAAAAGTTTTTAAATACAGTAAAATAATAAAATAATTTTAAAAAAAGGCAGTTAAATAAAACTATTTGCCACTATTTTCACCATGAAAGTATCAACCAAATTCCAACCTGAAATCTTAGATGTTCATTTTCTACAAGAAGCCACTTTTATAAGTTTTTCTTTTCACTTTACTTTTTGTCGCAATGCAAATACGATTTTCAAAACCCATGAAATTTGAACCTACAAATTCTTGAACGATTTTTATACTTGGAATTGAATAACTTTTTCTATTCAAACTCATTTTCTTCCAATTTAGAAACTCTATATATCAGGAGAATAAGTTTTTATTTTTTGTTTAAACTGAAAATTGCACTTTTTATCGTCATCCGCAACCGAGCCTGTTCCAATTTTAGGTTCCTGTCACTTTGAGATTGTAAAGTTCCATATTCTATTTCTCGGAACTGGATCTTTTTTTTTTAATTGTACTCTTTTGGTCTCAATTCAGAAACACTTCAGCTCAAGGGTAAACTTTTGTTTTATCTTTGAATGCTGATTTCGATTTTACAGAAGGTTTTTTCGATCTCTTAAAAAATTCCGATTTTGTGTGTTATCTAGTTCTGTATTACAACCCTTCAAATCATCTTTCTTGGTTGATAATTCATCTTGTCCTGTTTAAAATTCAACTGTTTTCTAAAATATTCGACTTTTTGGCTTGAAAACTCAACTCTTTCGTTGAAAATTCATCTCTTTTTATTGAAAATGATTCCTTTTTGATTGAAAATTCAACTATTTTGTTGAAAATTTCGACTTGAAATCTTAATCATTTCATGTTGAATTCAAAATGGAACATATACATTAATTGTATTTAAAAGAATGATGGTTTACGAGATATTTGCAGTTCAAAATAACGTTTTAATTTGCACGTGGATTGCTGTGTGGTTACATGAATCCCCTTCGCTTCAAGTTATAAAATATTAGACAAGAATGTTTTTTTGTAATTTTTCAAAGGTTATTAGCAAATAAACAGGTTTTTTGGACATTTTTAACTGACCTATTCCATGAGGATCGCCAGCAGCAGTGGTGGTAGTTGTTGTTGTCGTTGTCGTTGCAGCGTAGGAATGAAGTACGTGACCTGGATAGACGAAACCGGATGGCACAAATCCTTCATTTCCGTCACAATGTCTCAAGACCCAGAACCAATCAGGGTCGTCTCGATTCAAAACAGTAACAAATTCTCCTCTTTCTACACTCACGTCATTTTCATCTCGTGCAACAAATGTATATAAAACGATGTATCTCCCTGCAGAAGGATCCTAAAATCGATTTAAATAATTATTCAATTATAAGTAAATTTTGGAATGTCGAGTGCAATAGATATTGCTCTAATTCAGACCTGCCCGGCAAGGAGAAATCCCTGACCGAAGTAGATGTTGCACTTCCACTTTTCATTTCTTCTGAAGAGCTGGAGTGAGCTTGAGTAGTGGCAAAGTCGCTTGGTCATCTGTCGTTCTAGTGACATAGCCTAGACCCGAATATGCGAAATTTCTGTAGCAGGCCCGACTTTACCGTCACTCAAACTCTTCAGAAGAAATGGAAGCGGAAGTGCAATATCTGATTCGCTCGGGAATTTCTCCTCGTTGGGCAGGTCTGCTCTGAGTGAAAGTCCTATTGTATGAATCAGTCGATATCAAATTCCAATGGTACCAATTCTGTAAAAACCTTACCTTGAAGAAAGGATGCACATCTGGTTGAGAGGGAGTAGTTTGAATAGAGTTTTGCGACTGAGATACATTAGAGCGATTCACATTTATATCAGCAGTCGTTATATTTCTTCCGTAGCTTTCGCAATCGGAAGTCGAACCAGTGTCCGTCTGTTGAGCATCTAATCCCTGTGACCTTCCAGTGCTTGACAAATCACCTTCGTTGTCGCTCGAACGTGGCAATTTTTTCTTTACGTTGTTCATAAGAGTAGCTAAAGTTGATTCCGCGAGTTGCGACGCGTAGGGTGCACAATACGAATGTGGAACGAAACCTTCCATTCTCGTGTCGGCTGCTATGACATAGACCCAGTCGTTCTCCCTGTAGAGGACATTCACGATCTGCAAAAGATTGTATGCTAAAATAAAGTGTATGGAAACTTGTATTCTCATAACATGAAAATTTAGCTAATTTTTTTAAATTTTAGTTTTCCGAAAATTCTAACCTGGCCTCTTTTAACCTGAAGCTCATCATCTACACAGGGTGTAAAGTCGTGAATGATGACCATTTTGCTGTCAGGAGAGAGTCCGTTTTCTTTTTCGATACCGACTCTGACGAGAGTTTCTATACTCGCACTTCCTGTTATTCGTCCAGGGGGCAGTGGTACCCTGGTTCCCATTCCAAGTCCACCGACTCCATCTTTCTCTAGGTTAAAGTTGTGGACTCCAGCTGAAATGTATCCGTAAATGAGTATTAGAAAGATAATTCTAGAAATTTTGGAACGTAGGAAAATGACAAATATTTCCTTTCAATTTGGAGAGCATACGTACTGGAACTAGGGTAGTCTAACCACAACCCTATTGAAAAAATCCTCGAGAAATTCTCGTGTTATTTTCGGACGAGGAGAATACGAGGAAATCCGCGAGGATTTTCAGATTCCTCGATAAAATCCGCGAGGAATCTGAAAATTCCAGCGGATTTCCTCGTGTTTTACTCGTCCGAAAATAACACGAGGATTTTTTCAATAATGTGCTTGAAGATCTGAACGTTCAAATGAACGAATTTTTTTACTGATGATTTTATAAACCAGACAAAGTGCTCAAATGTTTGTTCACTTATATGGGAAATAATTTATTATTGAAACAGAATTATAATGCATATATTAAATTGCAGTTGCAGCAATATTTATGAGTAAAACAGAAATCGTTAAAAATTCAATAAATCCTTTAACTTTAAAAAGAATCGTAAAAGCCTCACATAAGTGATGTGCAACTATTATGTAAACAACACGAAGGCTAAAAATTTCATTTTATAAATAAATATATCCTCAAATTCGCCAAAACATAACTCTTAAGATACTATAACGTAATTTTGAAGTTTATTCTGAATTTTATGAAATTGAAATGAAAATTTTAAGCGTAAATTATATAAAAATTTGTATTATACTAGTATGGAAAATAATACCCTTAAAATAATCATCTTTCACCTTTTCACCTGTTTTTTTTCAGTTTCTTTCTTCCAAATTTTTTATTTCAATATATATAGTTAATTAGATACAGTTGACTATTTACGTTGAACTTTAATTGCTAACATTATACGTTTTTCGAAGAACATTTTTGTTACAGTTGGGATACTATTATTATTGACAAAATAAAAACTATTATTCATGATATTAAATCACACTAAAGACCAAATTGTACAATTAGCTGACGAAAAACAATTGAAAAAGTCATGCGATCCTATATTCTTTTTCAATCATAGGTTTTAAGCTAATAATCCTACCTAATTACTAAATTTCTAATTTTTATATTTCGAAAGTTAGAAGCTATTTACCATAAATTATGTGAAAAATGTTTATTTTAGGAATAGTATTTTTTATATTTGCACGTATAAACATTTTTTTATCATTCTTCTCTAAAAAACAGATGTGTCACGAAAATCTCGAAAGCATTGTTGTCGCTTTTCCTCAGTGCCGATTGGGCAATTTGAAAAACTCGAAGGAAAGATTGTTGCCAAATCCACACACATAATTAAGAATTTCAGTTTCAGTTGAAGGGCAGTGACAAATAATGTCACATTTGTGTGCATAATAAAACTGACAAAAATTAAAGATTTACTAGTGTAACATTTTATTATTTAAACAAAGCCAGACATATCCAGCAGAATTAAAATTTGTATTTGACATGAGCAAAAGTAACTTTATTGTCAAATATCAATCAAAAGTTGTATTTTTGCAACAGGTGATAAATTACTTTGAGATAAAATAATGAATCTTTAAGAACAACAAAAATGAATTTTTAACGCAATAGCTGAATTTTCAACCCAAAAGATGAATATTCGACCAAAAAAAAGACAATTTTAAAAAAAAATAGATGAATTTTCGATAAAATAATGTAAGAGATGAATTTTCAACCAAACAAATGAATTTTAAACAAGAAGATTAAACGTCTATCAGAAAAGATATATTTAAAAAAAATCAGAATAGTTACATATTCAGTTGAAAAAAATAATTTTCAGTAAATAAAAAACTAATTTTTAAGCAAAGGAATGCATTTTCAACCAGAATCATTAATTTTCAACCAAACATATGATTTTTTTAATCAAGAAGATTAACCCTTAACGGTCACACCTCCAAATACACATTCAGATATTTTTGGCTGAACAAAAATCATCAGTGCTGTTTAAACAATACAAAATAGGAAAAAATACCTCCAAAGCCTCAGTGATAACTTAAGTAATAGAAAAAAATACTTGATAAAAAAAACGTAAATAATCGGAAATAAAAATCGGAAAGCCCGTGGGGTGTGAGACACCCCGTGCGTGTGATTGTTAAGGGTTAAATGTCTATCAAAGAAGATAAATTTTCGACAAAAAGTGGAATAGTTACATTTTCAATTTAAAAAATTAATTTTCAGTAAATAAAAAACTAATCTTCAATCAAAGGAATTAATTTTCAACCAAAAAAATTAATTTTCTGTCAAAAAAGATTAATTTTTAACAAAATACATGAATTTCCAACCAAATTTGGAATTTTCAACCAAACAGGTGAATTAGTCACCAAGAAGATTAATATTCTACCAGAGAGACAAAGTTTCAACAAAATAGATCAATTTTCAACAAAATAATTAAATTTTCAACCAATAAGATTAAATGTCTATCAAAAAAGATAAATTTTCGACAAAAAGTGGAATAGTTACATTTTCAATTTAAAAAATTAATTTTCAGTAAATAAAAAACTAATCTTCAATCAAAGGAATTAATTTTCAACCAAAAAGATTAATTTTCTATCAAAAAGATTAATTTGTAACAAAATACATGAATTTCCAACCAAATTTGGAATTTTCAACCAAACAGGTGAATTAGTCACCAAAAAGATTAATATTCAACCAGAGAGACAAAGTTTCAACAAAATAGATGAATTTTCAACAAAATAGTTAAATTTTCAACCAATAAGATTAAATGACCATCAAAAAAGATAAATTTTCGACAAAAAATGGAATAGTTAAATTTTGAGTTAAAAAGATTCATTTTCAATCAAAGAAATGAATTTTCAACCAAAGAGATTAATTTTCGACCAAAAAAAACTTCTGTAAATCCTATACAACGTTTTCAAATCATATAATATTTTCTGTAAAATCTACAACAAAATGTTGGAAAATGAACCGAGTTTTTAGTTCTAAAATAAGGGTAATTAGTGCACACGTAGCGCGCACAATGTTTTAGTTTACATTTAAAATTTTCATTTCTCATTCATAAATTTCAGAAAAGACACTTAAAAATTACGTTGAGCGTCTTAAGGAGTGAGTTTTGTCGAAGTTGGGGGTGATTTTATTTGCAAAATGAATTTTTCAGCCTTTTGATGAAGCTTATTCATGTTTCAATTACGTCACACTCATGAAAGAAACGGAGACTTTAATGCTCGAAATTGATAAGTATTCTCACTTTGAGAATAATTTACACCTTTCATTTGATTTTCATTTACCCTTCTTTTAATTTTCCAGAGCTAAAATATTTATTTGATGCAAATCTCTATTTTTGACTTTGCCAAGTGTGTTCAAAAGTATAATTGAATTAAAATAGATTGTTTAAAAAAAACGAAAGGGAACGTTTTAAAGGGAACTCTTACGGATCCTTACATAAGGGAGGGGGGGGGGGGGGGGGTCCAAAGCATTTCTTACATAAGTTTCCTCTTTCTAATTATTTATTTTTTAACAATGCTAATTAAGACCTGCTTTAGCTGTTGAAATTAATTTTTATACTATTATACACATTATATCACTAATTTTTATTATTTCTTTTTTATTATGTAATATTTCATACTACATATACGTCCAAAAAATATAGAGCCGAGGAGTTAACCCATTCTTAAAATCTGGTGTACACCTATCATGAAATCTCATGGAATTCTTTGGAATCTTTGCAATCCTTTGAAATTCTGTGAATTATTTTGAAAAATTTGTAAATCCCTTCAAAATGTTCAAGTCACGGGAAAATTCTTTGAAATACTTTAAAACGGTTAACTTATTTATTTTTAAATCTCCTCAATTCCCTTAAAATCCTATGAAAACTGTTAAAGTCCTTGAAATCGCTTGATTATCATCTAAAGTCTATGGATATACTTTAGAATCTTTAGAAATCTCTTAAAATTCTGGGAAATTCCGTGAAATCATCCAAACCCCATTACATCACTTAAAATCCGTTAAAATCCTATAAAAACTGTGAAATCCTTGAAATCCTTTATGAATATTCAGAAATCCTTTTAAATTACGTTAAATCTTTTGAAATCTTACGAAATGCTCTAAAATTGGATAAAATCCCTTAAAATCATTTAAAATCTTTGCAAATCTTTTGAAATCACTTCCAATCTTCGAAATCTCATTAAAATCTTTTTAAATTCTGTCAATTATTTTGAAATCTTTTAAAATTCCTTAAAACCCTTTAAAAATTAATAAAATCCTTGAAATCCTTCATAAAACTTGAAAATCTTTTTAAATTCAGTTGAATCTTTTGAAATCTTACTATAATCCTCTAAAAACCGTAGATATACTTTTTAATCTTTGAAAATCTTATAAAATCTTTTAGAATCCCGATAAATCATCAAAACCCTTTTATATCTCTTAAAATCCGTTAAGATCCTTTGAAATCTTTGAAAATCTTTTGAAATCCCTTCAAATCTTCGAAATCCCTTAAAATTCATAGAAATCTTTAAGATCCGTGATATTATATCCGAATGTCTTGAAATCCCTGACAATATATTAAAATATGTTAAAAGTCATTGAAATTGCTCGAAATCCCTTAAAATCTTTCAACATCTTACGAAATACTCTAAAATCCATTAAAATCCTTTAAAATCTTTACAAATCTTCTGAAATCACTTTAAATCTTCGAAATCTCATTAGAATCTTTTGAAATTCTGTCAATTGTTTTGAAATCTTGTAAAATCCCTCAGACCCCTTTAAAAATTAATAAAATCATTGAAATCCTTCATAAAACTTGAAAGTATTTTTTAATTCATTTGAATCATTTTAAATCTTACTATAATCCTCTCAAATCCGTAGATATACTTTTGAATCTTTTAAAATATTATAAAATCCATTGAAGTCTTGTGAAATCATCAAAGCCCTTTTACATCTCTTAAAATCCGTTTAAATCCTTTGAAATTTTTGCAAATCTTTTGAAATTCCATCAAATCTTCGAAAGCCATTAAAATTAATTTAAATCTTTAAAATCCGTGATATTCTATCCGAATAATCTCTTGAAATCCCTTACAATATATTAAAATCCATAAAAATATATTAAAAGACATCCAAATTGCTCGAAATCCCTTAAAATCATTCATAATATTCAGAAATTTTTCAAAATTCCCCTAAATCTTTTGATATCTTATAAAATACTCTAAAATACTTTGCAAATCTTTTAAAATTCCCTGATATCTTTTGAAATCTCTTCAAATCCATTCAAATTTTCGAAATCCCATTAAAATCGCCTGATATCCCTTAAAGTTCGTGAAAATACTTCAGTATTACACGGAATCCTTTAAAATCCGTTGACACCACGTGAAATATTTTAAAGTATTTAGAAATCTCTTACACCCCTTAAAATTCTTAAAATCCCTTGAAATCCGGGAAAATTGTTCTTAATTCCTTACAATCCCTGAAAGTCCGTCGAAATCCTTCCGTATCTCTATTGAAATCCTTTGTATCCCAGTAAAATTTCTGGAAATCTGATTAAACTTTTTGACGTTCCTCAAAATCTTCTAACATTCCTTGAAAAATTGAGATTCTGTATGAAATTGTACTAGGTAATCTCTTCAAACTCTAGAAATCTTTTGAAATAATTTTAAATCATACCCTACCAATTTTTGTAATCTCTTTAAATCTTTTGAAAAAAAAAACCATTTAAAATCTCATTAAATTCCTTAAGAATTTTGTAGTTCTTTAAAATACTTTGTAGTCCTTTGAAATACCCTAAAATCCCTTGAAATCTCGTTTACGGTGAAAATAATTGATATATTTTTTTATATATTGAGTAAAAAATATAAAATTTTACGTAAGAAGGGGGGAACGGGTGATACAAATCTTATGAATCCTTAAAATAGGGGGAAGAGGGCCAACAATGTCAAAAATCCTTATTTTAATAAATGGACATTCCCAAAGGGACATAAAATTTATTTTAATAAACAAAAATGATAAAGAATTAAACTTCAGGTTTTTATATTCTTTTTTTTGTTCTTAAATACGTGTACTTGAACATTATAAACCCCGTTATGTCTCTGGTACAATCATTTTCAAAAGCAAGTGAAAGAGCCACGAAGGAACAGTTCCTTAAATTGGAAACATTTCAGGGACATGTAATTTGCAAAAAATCCATTGTTTTAGAAAATCACTTGGCATATTCTAAATATGTAATCGAACTGTCAAAAGTTTCACTTAGTAAACACCATAGAATGACGTTAGAGCGCTAGGGTAGTGGTAGCACTCGATAAACTAGGAAAATCGTCCTGAAGCAACAGGTAGCTGGGCCAGCCGCCAGAAATAACGAACAGGTGAATCCCAGCTACTTACGTTTCTTCTTCTTCCCTCGACGAATACGCACAGGACACAAGAAAGCCATTTTTTGCACTCGGTCCGCAGGCTTTGACGGCACTCACATTTCCGACGGGCACTAAAGTCAACGAGTTACCATTGTAGCTTTTCGGGACGAGGAAACAACGTCCCGAGCAGAAAAACGTAAGGCATCGACACTTGCCAAATTTTCAGCCGCCGACGGATTTATCGATATCGTTCGGGGGAACGCGAACGACACAGGAGAGAAACGACTGGACCGATCGGATCTTCGGATCGAACACCTGTGATCATCGGCGACGAAAAGTACAACCTGTGTGCGTGTTGACGTACGACTGTGTTTGGGTGGGTAGCACAGGGCCGGTTCCAGGTGTTCCGCACCCTCAGGCCATTTCAACGTAGCTGTACAAATTATAATCAAACAAAAATCTCCAATTTCGAAAATGTTGCAATTTCTTCGAAATAATTTAACTCCTCAACTTGGAAAAAAATATAACCTTTATTTAAATTATTTCCTGGAGTTTTATTATGGGTTTAGAATTTTTTAGATTGCGAATATAGATAGATAAGATTCGATTTAATTCGAAATTTGAAATATGAATTGTAATCTTTACAAGTTTAGTAAATAATACCAGAATTTAACTTGAGTGACTGAATTTAAAATAATTAATTAATCCTTTAGTACATTGTATAACCAACTACCGTAGTCTGTATGCAGACTACGGTAGTAGTAGTAGGCTTTGACCTTGTCAAAGTTGAACATTTGAAGCTGCAATATAGCGAAAGAAAGAGAGTGAGAGGTCTTATCTTGCTGGGAACAAAGAAGAAAGATCGTCGACGAAAGCAGAGAATGAGGAAAGGGGTCGAAGGACTAGGAGCTACAAAGCCGGACTTTATACTTTATAGTCCTCGCGAGTCCTCGAGACAAAAAGTCCGAACTCAATTTTGAAAAGTTTTTTCACTCTAATTCAAGTTTCCAAATTTAATAATTGGAAAATATTCGTTTTATCGTACTGGCGATAAACATTCTTAAATAAATCGATGGAACTCTTGTTCAGATCAAAAATGTAACTTCAAATAAAAGTAGAAAGTTAATTTAGTAATTAATAAAAATAAAAGAATTTTTTAATAAACCCTAAGAACGTAAAATCTTATTGTTGGTCCAGTGGCAATGGAATATAATATAATTTTAAAAACCCTCAATGATAAAACATTGCAAAGGGTGATTTAAAAATATTGGTCCAGTCAGTACGTTTGGTTTAATCGGCAAAAGGCTCCTGATTATGAATATGAAGGATACTTTTTCGAAATCTGTTGAAACAATTGTTTATACAATTTTTTAAACAATGACGTTAATTTTGAAGAAACAATTTTCTAAAATTATATATTTGCAAAGCTCACGGAAAGACAAACTTTTATGTCTGTCAAATTTTTCATACAACGAGCCGTTTTCAATTTAGAGCGTTATAAACAATAGAATTTGCACTAAAATTGACATACTAAGAAATTTTTTCTGATCGAAATAAAACTTGTACAAACACAAATTTGAAAAACAATCGGAAATTTTATTTTTCCTGTGTAGAATACGTGTTTTGAAAAGCATTTTTCTTTTTTGAAATTTTTCAGTTTGATACGCACTGATAGATATCTATCTGCAAATTTTAGTGCAAATTCAATTGTTTATAACGCTCAACTTGAAAACGGTTGGTTGTACAAAAAATTTGAAAATATATAGGGGAGACCACCCTACTGTTGATAATAAGCCTACAGTAGATATTAATTTATTAAAAGCCAAATATACCTCAAATAATTCATTCTAATTTTAATTGATTATTACGTGTACAGTCTATCAATTATATAAAATAATTTATTCTACACACATTAGTATTCTATATTAATGATTATCTACTGTAGGGTGGTCTCCCCTAAAATTTTAGTTTTTCCATGAGCTTTCCAAATATAATTTTAGAAACATTTTTTCTTCAAAACTAACGCCATTGTTTTAAAAAAAGGTTTAAATAATTGTTGAACCAAATTTCGAAAAAGTATCCTTGATATTCATATAATCATGTTAAGGTAAATGTACCAAACGTTGGCCGGTGCCCAAACTCTGGACGCTTGAAACTTGGTTTCATATTTTATTAATTATAAACATTATTTTTTATTTTATTATTTTTTTCAAAGTTTCTATGAAGCTCAATAATGTAAACAGGGTCGAGAAAGTGCAATTTTAGGTGTACGCAGCTTAATAAAAATAAAAATTACTTTTGTGTCCAGAGTTTGGGCACCGGCTAACGTTTGGTACATTTACAGCTTTTGCGGACTTTCTAAACCAAATTTATCTGAGCATTTTAGTACATACAGAAATTTTAACGGCTACTGGACTATATGTAAGGAAAAAAATGCAAAGCTTATTTTAAAGTGGATTGATTTTGAATTGATACCAATTGGAAACCGTATCCTCGATTGAAAACACTGAAAATTTATTCAAATTTCATTCTAGTGACCAAAGTTTGATGAGAATCGATCTCCCGTTTTTCAATTGAAAAATTGGTCTACATTCAAAATTCGGTAAGAACTCAAATTTGAACGCGATTACATAAAAACAACTTATAATACTTATATAATAATGAAAGAAAAGTTATCTTTAAATTCTCCTTTCAGTAAAATAAAATTTTTGATAGCCAGTGGCGGATTCCCCATATAGGCTACATTAGGGTGGTCCAAATTTATACCTGTAAAAATTCGACTTTCGATTTTTGGTGATAAACCCCCCCCCCATTTTGTTCGTTTTCCGGAAAAAGAAATTCCGTAATTTTCTTTTTTCAACGTTAACCCGTGCCCCCGGACTTTTGAAATTAACATGGGGTTTTAAATGGGAAAAGCTCGATTTTCAAAAAAATGGAAAAAAGAAGTACTTGTTATACATTTTTTGTCAATTAAAGTATTGTCACCTCTTGAGGAGTATTTAAGGAATAATTTTCACCCAATAGCTTTTAATTTTGACACACCTGAACCCCTTTAATTGTGCCCGGAAAATGCCCCAAAAAATGCAAAATAGCAGTTTTCTATCAAATTCATGCTAAAGACGGTATTTTAAAAAAAATTTCAACATGAATTATTTTTAATAGATAAGTGACGAGTTTTAAAGTATATTTTAAATAATTTTAAATTGTTTAAACAATTAGTATTTGTTTCAGCAATTTTTTTTCCCCTGTAAATCGTGAAAAGTTATTATCTTTCGGAATAAATCGTACAAAGTTGATGAATGTCAAGAGTAGTAGTTCTTGTTTAACTCATTTGGTAGTTATTTAAACAATTTTCATTTGTTTAAACAATTTTTTCTCCCTAAAATCGTAAAAAGTTATTATTTTCTGAAAATAATAACAAAATTAAAGAATGTTGAAAGCAATACATTTTTGAACGATGCTTGGTAATCATTTAAACAATTTTGATTTGTTTAAACAATTTTTTCCCCCTGTAAAGCGTGAAAAATTATTACTTTCAGGAATTAATGACACAATTAAAGGAATTTAAGAGCTCTTAAATTCCTTAAATATTAGTAGTAATATTTTTTTTCTACAGAATATTTAGCAATTTTTAAAATAATTTTTATTTGTTTAAACAATTTTTATTTGTTTAAAATTTTTTTTCTCTGCAAATCGAGAAAATTTATTCTTTTCAGCAATTAATGACACAATTAACGAATTTTAAGAATAATATTTTTTTGCTTAAGATATTTTGAAATTATTTAAACAATTAATAATCATTAATATAAACCATTTTTGCAGTCTGTTATGAGTAGTTATTTTCTCAGATCATATTCGTTAAAATGAATAATTTTTCAAATGAATTTCGGGTAATAAGCATCAACGTACAATCGTATATATTACGTTTTCAGGGAGTTCGTTAATGTTCTAGCCCCTTCATGTTCAAACAAAAATTGTTTAAACCAATAAAAATAATTTTTAAAATCGCTAAATATTCTGTAGAAAAAAAATATTACTCTTAAATTCCTTTAATTGTGTCATTAATTCCAGAAAGTAATAATTTTTCACGCTTTAGAGGGGGAAAAAATTGATTAAACAAATCAAAATTGTTTAAATAATTACCAAACATCCTTCAAAAATGTATTGCTTTCAACATTCTTTAATTGTGTCATTATTTTCAGAAAATAATAACTTTTTACGATTTTAGGGAGAAAACATTGTTTAAACAAATGAAAATTGTTTAAACAATTACCAAATAAGTTAAACAAGAACTACTACTCTTGACATTCATCAACTTTGTACGATTTATTTATTTATCAATATTTATTTATTATAAACAAATACTAATTGTTTAAACAATTTAAAATCATTTAAAATATACTTTAAAACTCGTCACTTTACGATTCAAAATAATTCATGTTGAAATTTTTTTTTTAAATACCGTTTTTAGCATGAATTTGATAGAAAACTGCTATTTTTCATTTTTTGGGGCACTTTCCGGGCACAATTAAAGGGGTTCAGGTGTGTCAAAATTAAAAGCTATTGGGTGAAAATGATTCCTTAAATACTCCTCAAGAGGTGACAATACTTTAATTGACAAAAAATGTATAACAAGTACTTCTTTTTTCCATTTTTTTTGAAAATCGAGCTTTTCTCATTTAAAACCCCATGTTAATTTCAAAAGCCCGGGGGGGGGGGGGCAACTTAAAAGTACGCAAAACTCCACCAAGAATCAAATTTTAAAAAAATCTAGAAACTTGAAAATCCCCTGAAAAGCCTTTTAAATGTTTTAAAAAAGGTAGTGAAACCGTAAGTTAGCTGTTTTTCCTAAAATTTCGTTTTCAATTATATATGATCCCTGATTCAAAATCAAACGAGTTAACTAGATATTTATATATCTATTGAATAATCGATGTATCGATTAAAAGGTAAAGCTCATTAAATTATTAATATAGCAGTATAGCTTAGTAGAGTAATCAAACGATCAGGGGGTGGATGTGCCAAATTTAGAAAAAAATCAATGCAACAAACCCAGACGAGATATGGATACATACATTTAGAGTAATGCCGTTTATTTTGTGATATCTTAGTAAATAATATCCATTTGCGCCTATAATATTAAATACTCTCTTTTTAACTATTAAACAATAAGACGACCTGCAATAAAAAAACTGAATCAAATCCTAATGACGCGTACTCAATTTAAAAAAAAATCTTAAAGGTAGAAGAAGCGCTTTTACAATAAAGAATTGCATTTTGATAAAATTATACAAAAAACGCTAATTTTTTTTCTAAAATGTCGAGAATTCCCTTATGCAAATTTAGAGTGTATACTAGCGCACAACTTTGATGGATTGTCCAAAAATTCTAATTGTAAGCTAGATACCTCTTCTGTATTTTGAACTAAGTTAACAAATTGAGGAGTAAGAGAATAAATCTGATAAATCCAGTTGAGTTAATTTCTCAATAATTAAAGATATATTGTAGCTAGAAGTCCATCGATCAAAATGAAATTTAAAATAGAGACTATCAGAGAAAATAAATGCAAAAAAGACTTTTTATTTAAATACTCTCTGAAAGTTATTAATTAAACGAAAATGTATGTATTCACTTTTAATTCAGTAACGGCATATTTCACTGATTATTCATGTCATAATTAAATATATTTTCAATTTCTTGTTTATATATGAAATGAGAAGATAATTTTATACTTATAATTTTATTGGGGTCCCACTCTATGTGCATAAGAGAAATATTGAAAAGTATTAATGAATTTTAAAGAGTTTATATGTTTAACAATTGTTATCTATTTACATAATCAATCTGAAATTTAAATTATTTTTTAAATTCATGCTATTTTATGGATAGGCGTTGAAACCGAGAAGAAAATTTTTTTCGTCTAGTTTAATAATCGAATTGATTATACTCCAAACATACAGAAACAATTATTATCTCAATTTCCTCAAAAAATGGAATCATCATGTTTTGTTAATTATTGTTTGAAATAAAAAGTAAGTAAGAGAAATTAAAAATGTAGATATTTTTCTTGAGTAGGTTGATGAAACAGAGGCTTAAAATTTTGTACTTTCACTTTGCACTTTGTATTTAATGACACTATATAATGTTTTCTATGACAATGGAGTTTTTAACTAATTAGTATGAAATAAAAAACCAACGTAACGCTCCTTTGATGAACCTGATTCAATGTTTATTGAAAGACGAAATAAATATATATGTGCAATTTAATAAGAAAATAAACTATTGACAATTGCGCAACATTTACGAGTAGGTACTGAAACTATCTACCTAGAGATATTCCAAGTATCGAAAATGACAACTGAAACAAGCTACGCGTAATAAAAAGATGTACATAACTTAAGGGTTTATAAGTTAGAATCACTGGTTACATGTAGTAATTAAGAATAATTATTTGCACTAGATCTCTGTATGCGATTACATTTTCATACATATTATGCATTATAAAAACTTTCATCACAAATTTGTAGGCATTCTCGCCAATTGCAGGTACTAATGTTAAGTAATAATTTAAAGACATACTTGAGTTTCGAATCAAAAACCTTTCCTACGTAGTACAAGTCCAATCCACCACAAACCAAACAATTTGGAAACTACACACGATGTCTCGAACAGTGTAACGAGTTATCGTCTACCGACTGTATTCAATAGTTTATTTTCTTTAACAATGTTTATATATCTACAGTATAAGTCACGGTAGATAATGCTTCTTACGTGTAATACATTCAAAAACGTTAGGCTATAAGACTGAGATTATTGATTCATTTTACTCGAGGATTCTCTACTTTAAAATACATCTTTCCAAAATGGGTGTCTACCATTTATTATGCCATTTTTTAAAAACACATAACAAATTTCCTCACCAATACTCTCTTAAATATTTGCACACATTCTCTAAATATATTAATATGTCCGAAAATATTATGCCTTTTTTAATTTGGAATAATTTAATCTAATAAATTAAAATCGACCAACTTTCAAATTGCAGGTATTAAAACTTCATCGAGTCAAAATTTAAGTCTTTGAAATCCAAAGGGTCGGAAGTTAAATAAAATAAAAAGTGGTCAGATTTTAAAATAATCGATTATTTAAATAATATAAATTACACATGTAATAAAGCGTCGAAAAAATTAAATTTTAATGACAATTTTCTTCATCTTCTCTCGTCAAATAATACTTTTCACATCAACCATGGTAAAAATAAATAAATAATAATTTAACAGATAGACACCCAGTGTAGGAACAAAGTCCTCGAAAACAAAAGAACAAAGGAAGTACAAATCGATAGCATGTGCACATCGGACACGTGTCTTAGTTTCCGTTCATCACACTTTACATGGTCAGAGTACAATATTTCGCTACATAAATTGAACATTAAAAATGAATGGAATTCGTCTCGAGTCGTGGCAGTTCGAAGGATTGAATGAAACTTTTTCGTTCGCTTTTTCGTGGATCTCGAATGTATTCCAAAACGGAATAGTACGTAAGATACATATAATAATGTATTATTAAACTCGTATATATCCTAGTTAAATATAACCGAGTGTGTATGAAAAACGTAGACTATTACATTATCTTAGGTGGGATTCTTACAATATTGTATGTCATACGAAGTCGATTATACAGAACGTAATGATTGTATGCGACTATGTTATATTGTTAATCATTATGTCCAGGTTCTACTAGATTGCTTTGAAAATCTGTCATTCGAGATACATGTTTGTTTACTTATTGCAACCGAGATATTTCGTTGCAACCAAATCGAAAGCCAGCGACGATTATGACGTCTCTGGAAGCGGAAGTCAAATGCAATTAACGTACATACTCCGGAATTTCACTAATAGTGATGAAAGATCTTCCAAGCAGCCTCTACACGCGTAAATTGAGTAAATGTGCGATTCGAATACGCATACGGGCACTGTTAACTGTTCTTTTATTGTACAATGTAAATATGAATACGCACGACTTAACGAGTCTATCGATAATCGTTTTATTATTACTAATATGTACGGTATCAGCTACAGAATAGTACAGTTTGACTTGAGTAAAGGGAAACTGTCATTTCGCTAAATATCCACTTCAAGGTTCACATCTCAATGTGTCCATAAAAATCGAGTATTGACTATCTTCTTGTACTCGTGATTGGTTCCGTCACCCAGGGCAATGATTGGCAAAGATATGATTTCTAAAATTCACTTCAAATTGGACTAGTTTAAGAATACAACATAATTTTAAATACAGTCCATTTTTCATTTTCCTGGTCTGGTAATTATACTTATTTTTTAAATTCCATTTCCCAGCTGAGAATTTTAATTCTTTTGAAAAATTCTCTGCTGCATTTAAGAATTATTGCTCTTTTCGAAAATTCCTTGTTTCAGATCTGAATGATAATTTTGTTTCGAACATTTTCTGCTGAATTGCAGTTCTTATATTTTTATTTTAGAACGTAAATCTTCCTCTTTTTTATTACAAAAAATATATATTTTCCATTTCAGATACATACTAATTTAAGGGATTGACTATACACCGGATTTTCAGATTTAAAAGACTTTACAGATTTCAAAAGATAAATAAAAATTTCAAATGCAATAAAACATCATAAAACTTGATATTCATTTTAGTACAATCGAATGAAAAATCCGGGTTCCTTAATCAAATTCTAAGTTTTTCCTGCTGAAAAAATCCCCCCTTAAGGAGTTTTTAGCGACGAGTTTCCTTTCTAATTTGGTTGCAAGAACTATCAGACCAATAGAGTTAGAAAATTCTGAAAACTGGAAAGAGGTTTATGACCGACCTTTGAAATTTCGATTTTGATTTGATTCACTCCTTAGAACTCTACAGACCAAAACGTGAAAAAAAAATTGGGATGCTTTGCATTTCTGCAAATCGTTTTAAATATTCCATATTAATTCAGTCAATGACAACGTTTATTGTTCTTTGCCAATCATTGCGTCGGCGAAACCGATTTCTTATCCTCAGATAACGGCGCCAATTCAGCCCGTTTATGCAAAATATCAAAAGAAATTATGCCAAATGTAATGCTTTCGATTCTTTCTCACGACACATTTTCAACGAGCTGTTGGAATACATCAAGCTCCTGCTCGAAACCTAGCGTAACAACATAGCACCTAGGGTTTTTGTACTTTTGCAATAATTCGCATATCGTTATATTATTAACATATATATGTGGGCGTCCGCATGTAAAGGGCCCTTATAATCGATATTGAGTTACGTATACAGTCATACAGCAGGATAAATTCCTGGTATTTCAATCGAACCCAAAAATAATAATTGTGACTCTCACTTAGAAAAACGCGAATATCTCTTAAACTAGAACCGGTCATAAGGGCCCTCTCCATGCAATAATAATGCAAAATGAAAAGGGCCTGCAAGGCCGGTTATAGTTTAGGAAATATTCAAATTTTTCTAAGTTAAGGTAAAAGTTATTATGTTATGGTTTGAGTGGAGGATTATAGTGGGACCTATAGTGAATCTATTGCGACTATACTCAATACTCATATCCAGAAAGTAAGCGGAAGCTTATGTTCGAAGAACAAGTATAACACGTGTGCTTATGGCACTAGTCAAGATTATACGAGTTTTTCTCTAAGTTCCAACTTCAAAAATTCCCGGGTGAATCGTTTTTCAATTTAGAGGGTTTGTTTTGGACATGAAATGCCGGGAATTTATCCGGCTATATGCCCCTATACGTAATTCCATGCCGACCATGATGGCCCTTTTCATGCGGACGCCCACATATATATTATTAACATATATATATATATAATATATATTTTTTTTATTTTTATAGATATATCTGACGAAAGAATGTGTACGGTATATACATTATGCGATTATGATTCGAAGAGGTTAATGGAAAGTAACCTAATCTTCTCTCTGTTCGAACGTATCACCTTCAAAAGGAAAAGCGCTGGTTTACTCAATATTTCATATCGAATACACTAGCGACCGCTCATTCGACCCTCTGCGCTCTGTTTTCTTGGCCTGGTAATATCTCTTTTAATAACTAATTAATCTTTTTTCTCTGTATTGTACAATATCTACAATGGGTTAAAAACAAAACCGTCGATAAAGTTTACTTACAGTAAGAACTCTGAATTAACCGTCATACGTTAAAGGCTCTTCATTTATCACATAACCAAGAGAGTTCTCATTTATTTAGAATCGTTATATCATTAATACCTCTAGCGCGAAATTCAGTACACACTTATCCGAACGGGAGATAAGCGCCGCGATTATTGCTGAGCAGTTGTTTGTCCTATCGAACAATAGAATGCATCGAAAATGTCTGCCTACCGGCTCTGCTCTTTCTCCTTTCTATATTCTTCTCACATTTAAAATGAAACAAATTCTTCTGAAACGAATTTACTCAAGGAAAATTTCAGAACCATTGAGCATTAGATAGAAGCTTTCGACATTTTCTATTGACTATTGAGAGTTCTAATCCTTATTCTCTTTCGAGACTTCAGGCTCTGGTGCTTTTTTCTCCAAAGGTACAGAAACTTCTTCAGGCTTCTCGTTACTTTCAGTGCTATCGGCCGCACTCGCGTTTGTGGCAGAAATGCCCTTTTTAATCTCAACTTCACTCGCAGTCTGTGCTTCTTTAGTTTGCAATTGGTTACGTAACCTTGCAATTTCTCGCGAATCCGAAAGTCGACCTTGTCGCAAAAGTGCATTTTCAGAAGCGAGGCGTTTTATGAGCTCAAGAACTTGCGCTGGTATGTCTAAACCTATGAGTCGCTCTTCCAATTCTATTGCCGTTGATCCATCCGAATTAACTTTTATTTCCGGGGAGGGACAAGTTTCCGGAGGTAATGGTTCGACATTAACGGTCGACGAAGTCACGGCGGTACTTTCTTCTTCATGTTCCTCTAAAACTTTTTCCTCGATTAAAAGTCCGCTCAAAGCCTCCTCTTGAGTTCCTTCGATAGGAGGTCGAACTATGGGAATGAACCCGGCTACTGAGGGTGGTATTGGAGAGGATGGCTTTTCAAGCTTGACGCTCACCGTGAAAGGCTCCGATTTTTCGTTCGGACTTGGTGATCGATGATTGTGACGTCGGCGCTCGTGGTGATGTCGGCGATGATGAGGAAGCGGAGGAACAGGAATAACTGGCACTGTCGGTGCTGGAATTGGTGCGAGTGCAACATTAGGTTGGTAATGAGGCTCAAAGCGCTCACACTCAGAGAGAGGCACCACTCGCTCAGGATGTTGCAGCACTGGTGGTCCTCTGCTGAGATACGCAGGCACCAGTGGTGAACTAAATATAAAAAAAAAAACGGTTAGACATTGTAAAAATCTATAAAGTGAAATGTCTTATTCTTAGAGAAGCATAACTTTGAATTTCGATGTACACAGGGCTCGGACTCACTTCAAAGAAAAAAAAATAGTGTCAATGGTGGCATACATTTTGAAAACTAGAAGCAAAATAGTACCATGAATTTTCTTAAATAACAAAATTCTATATAAATGACGAATGTCTCGAATAAACTAAAATATTTTTTTAAGTAGCATGCAAGAAATTTCGAAAAATGTATTTCTTTATGAATACAGAGTAAAAGTTTCAGGCAAAGAATTCAAATTTATATTTTTGATTTGTAACGAAGAAAATTAGAACCGAAATTCAGTTCTTTCAAAGTCGAAGAATTTCAATTTTTGTTCCGTTTAATTTTAACTTTGATCTTTCCCAAACTCGAATCTTTTCTATTTGAATTCTTATTAATTGGGAAGGATTTCTAATTTGAAAAATCTTCAAAACAGAAAAATGGGAAATTTTGGATATTAATAAAAAAATTAATGCTTTTGTTTAGCATTGTTCATTCTTGAAGCCACTCACATTCAAATATTGTTAAATAGAACTTGATTCTTTTGAAATTGTTCATTATAAGTTTTTTTTAATTATGAACGCTTCCAATTTGATATTTAAAATTCTTGAATGTGATTAAATAAAATGGCTGAATTGGAAACAGTTTCAATTCGATATAATGAATTTTTTAACGATATTTTATTTGAAAATATATCATCAATTAAGGCCTTTATTTGAAAATTATACTTTGAAACAGTACGATTGAATAGTGGTAAGAGTCCGAGCCTTATATATAGTAACCCAATTTAATGCCTTCCTTCCGATTCTTTGTTTCTCCATTTTTAAAATCCGCAGACTTTCTATACAAATAGTAATTTGTTATTCATCAGGAGCATACAAAAGAATCTACTATTTATATATAGTCAGTGGATTTTGGAAACGACAAAAAACAGAAGGAAAGCACTACAATGGGTTACTGTACAACGATTGCAAGTTTCAACAATTGCACAATTTTAAATTTTAATCAAAGTTGTATGGATTTAAATTCACCTTATATCTTCAAGTATCATTTTTTGATCCAATATTGGATCGAATCGTTGCAAAACGGAAAAAAATTATAATCTACATAGAAAGATGTGAATGCAGTTGAAATTTCCAATCTAGCAGTTATGTAGTTGTCTACTGTTTCTCCATATGCAACGCTTTGATCAAATCTCGGATAAAAAATGATACTTTCTGATTTAGTGTTGTATAATTTTTAAATCTCTTTCGAATTTTGAAACTGAATAACTTTATCATTATCAAATTATTAATTGTAAAAATACTACATTTAGTTTTGGATAACATTAAAAAAAAAAGCTTTCTTTTACCTTTCTCTAAGTTTACATGCACCTGGAGCATTCCAGGGCCTAAAAGCAGATGCTCCTCTCGCAGCTAATTCGAAAACAGCCCATTGCATTTGAAGGTACTGATCATTCGCACTAGCGACTGTTGAAACAGGATGATATAATCCTAGTCCATTTCCGTTATAAACTCCTCCAGGGAATTCTTCCTTGGCTACATCCTTTTTTAATTTCTTGGCCAGCTTATCATGTTCGTACCGGAACTGAAAATAAATAATTTCAATGAATAGGTGTCCAAATGAATTATAAGAGGCATGTCGTTATCACTAAAACTACTGTTTCTAAACTACTGATATACCAATTCAACATATTCGAACCTAATAGTTAGAAACAATGCTAAAATTGTGATATATACTTTTCATTTGTGATTATTCTCACTTTCTTCGCTTGAATTATGCACAAAAAGGTTCTTTGACAATTGCTGAAAAATCATTTCAAGATCATAATTTTTTCCTTATTTACGATCCTTCAACAACATTCGAATGACGTTTGTAATAAAAGAATGATTATAAAATTTTCACATCAAATCACGTCATTAATACCATAAAATTTAAATTTCAGCTTACAAAAAGAAACAAGATTATCAAGTACTTCGTAAAAGGATAATTCACAAACGATATAATCATTTGAGACAATTCTTGAATTACGACAACTTGTATTTCAGTTTCGTCCTTCAAAGAAATATGAAAACAGATTCAAAAGACCAAGTGACATTATGCATCGGGTTTGATTATTTAGGATTTTTATTGTCATACCCCACAGCAAGTACTTAACTAACCATTTAATCACATTATTTGCCAAGTGTAAATTAGAGACATTCCTGGCAACCACATTACGTTATCAAGTCGAAAGATAATTATGAAGCGCTTTAAAAATGTTATGTTAGGTTAACGCTAGCTTATCTCCATCAGTGTTATCATACCCGTCTGCAGCTCGCTGATAAAAACGAAATACTACTCTAGACTCTAGACAAAGACAAACATCTTCAAGAAAAGCAGGGAAATACTCTTATTCAATTTAAGAAATTTGAAACAAAAAGCTTAGACCGGCAGAAAATTGTATTACATCTACAATAAATTTTTTCTCAGCAGTACAATATGGTATATTTCTTCAAAATTACGTTATCCAAGATCAATGTAATCTTCATTTAAACCCAAGATTTTAATTGCATTATGCTAAGAATAAAATTTACAAATTTAATGAAATGGAAATTCATGATTAACAATTTTAATGCTCCTCAAATAAAATTCTTCATACGCTGAATTATGTTTAAAAGTAGACGCATTCAAAGTTCAAACGTAGTTCTTTCCAATTCGACTTTTCAAAATTAAACGAGTTTCAAAATGCATTCAAATTCCTTAATTGTAATGAGTCTTATTTCAGACAAAAATCTTACTTGCCAGCTTTTCAAATTTCACTCGGGTTATTTACGCATTTTTGATTAAACGTCAAAACAGAAAAACCGAATGTAATAATTTTAAACTACAAAAGTTTCGTGTTTCAATCTAAATGCGTACAAAAGTCCAGGAATTTGAATTTATAAAGCTTCGACTTGTACAATATCAAATTGGAAGCCTTTAGTATTAGACAACCGAAATTCAGTTTTCAAAATTAAAAAATTAGAAATTTGAAAGTGCTTTATATTTTCTTGAATTTTAAATTTACTTTGTTCAAGATTGCAATACATATTTAAAAGTGATACCAAGTGAAAAGAAATCTAAAATCTCTACTGAAAATGTAAAAAAAAATTGACTATTTAGGAAATGCAGAAAATAAATTAGATTTTTTGAAATAGACGATTATACTCATAACCGTTTTCTGTATATTTAGCTCTTACATTCGTCATTGCAAAACTATTCTATCCAAATGTATACGCAGAGGAATATAGCAGACTTTTTTTAAATATTTGTTGAACAAGTCAACAAGTCTCTACTTTGATCAAATATTAGACAATTAGGCTACAGTCATGCGTCCTTGTGTTGTATTGTTTATTCTGACTTGCTAAAAGTATCTGAAAAGTTTTATTGTACTGATTTGATATCCTGGACAGTTTTTCTTAGAGAGGAAATTTCGAACGTTACAAATGAACGACTTCATGTTTAGAGACTTTAAAAGTTTAAAATTTCACAACTTTATATTAACAGTTTAAACATTCTCGCGGATTTCCTCGTGTCAATCCTGTCCAACAATAACAAGAGGATTTTCGAAAAATAATAGGAAGATTTTCTAGGGTTTTTTCAATAGGGTGATTCTGAGTGCTTTTCGAGGTAGTTTCTAATTTTTAGCATAACATTGAATAATTTGAAAATGAACAATATTAAACTGAAAGTCCTTCGAAATTACAATATTTCAAATTACAGAAATAAAATGTTGTCAAGTTTACATTGGAATTCTTTTAGACTGAGCAATCTTGCGTTTTTTCTAAATTTAACAATTTTAAATTTGAGCGTTTCAAAGTTAAAACCTTTACAAATTTAATATTAAAAAAAAAAAAGACTTCAAAAGTCTACAATTGCAAATAGAAGTAACAATTTGCAACTTCAGGGTTAACAAATAAATAATTTGGAATGTCTAGCGCTTAAAACTTCGATTTAATATTTGAAAATGAACAACTGTTAAATAAGAAATGAAAAATATCCAGACACTAAAATTTAAACAATTTTGTGATTAGAAAAAAAAGGAAATTGAAAATTAGAAAATTTTTTTACTTCGAAGCGATTGCTATTTCCTTATATTATTATTGTACGTCCCGAGATCAATAATATTTTACGTAATATTTTCTTCCTCGTTTAGTCAGGCTATTTTTAATTTTTATAAACAACTCCTTTTTCCTACACTCGACAAAAAATTCGATTCGGTGCAATTGCAGAATAGGGGCGTCACCTCTGTTTTGGCTGGAAAAATTTTTTTTTGGGCAACAAACTATCAGAATCTTTAATTGGACAATAAATGAAGCGATTTGATAAGGGAAAAGTTTTAAATTATTGTTACTTTTGTCACTACGATGTCTCAAATATGGGTCTGTCACGATATGAGACGAAAGGGCCCTTGGCTATCGATGGCAATCGATAGTCACAAAAATAGATCGTCAAAAACATAAAATATAGATATGTAATGGTCACAAAAATAATGTTGAATAAATCCCTACCCATTTCCAACGTCTTGTGGGGGCGGGAAGGCACCCCTTAGACTAGTCACAAAAATAATGTTGGTCAAATCCCTACCCCTTTCCAACGTCCCGTCTCCTCTTGGCACAAGTGACAGCTGATGTGCGTGAAAGTCTCCTTTTTGTCGACATAATAGCTTATGTCGGCATAAAAAAATATCCAAATATATTTTGATTAATTAAAAACAATTGGATTTCAATTATTTACAGCGTTTCTGGCCGTACGGATGTTTAAAAACACCTAAACTTTAAGTTAAATATGATAATTCCGATATCGTGACAGACCCATATTCGAGACATCGTAGTAACAAAAGTAACAATAATTTTGAACGTTTTCTTGATCAAATCGCTTCATTTATCGTTCAATTACACATTCCAATAGTTTGTTGCTGGAGAAAAAATTTTTTCCAGCCAAAACAGAGGTGACGCCCCTATTCTGCAATCTAACCTTCGATTCAAACAATGTATAGACTTACCTCAAATTTTCGTTTCGAGTTCGGAACCAAATGCCTTTCTTTGAGATCTTGAAAGAAATTAACAACTTTATTGTAATGCCCCTGGTCCCTTGACAGCAGAAGGTAAGATCTCCAATTTGTGGAATCAAATCCCCAATGACATGTCCGGTTCTCCAGGGACCGATGGGCATGCCTCACAAACCTTGCAGGCGAAAACCTCAACCCGCACTCCAAACACTCAATACAAGCCGAGTCCTCCGTAAGAAACAAATCCGCATCAAAAATTCCCTTGCACTTCCCAAAGCACTCATGATACACTTTAAATCTCGACACACAATCCTCATCAATTTCCTTTTTATGAAGTTCCTTTTCCTCCAATTCATGTTCCTGAATTGGAATCGCCAAGCAGGGTTCTGCTCTCGACAACAGTGCACTGACCAATCTCTCAGCATCAGTCTGCGTAATAAGTCCACATGAAGGTGCATTTCTCGGCAAAATCCCCGACAACTTCAGCTCTTCCAACTGATCTCTCGTGCACCTTGAACAATATATTTGCAATTCGTCACAAACTTGATTAATCTGCTGCAACGAAAAATCCTGCAGAACGGTGTTCAGTATTTGTGGCAGACATAACCTCCTTTCTCCACCCACAACAAAGCACGATATCCTCTCCCCTTCAAGCAAGGTTTCGCACCTCTCTGAACAGCTCTGATCAGGAGCTGTCAATATCGGAATCGGAAATTCAAGTTCCCTTTTCTCCCCTGGGACTTTAACTCTCTCCGGGGGATCGTCGTCAGAATCATCGAGTCGCCCCACTGTAGGATTTTTGCACAAACCTGCCACTGGTGATATCCGATCTTTTATTATCGTCTTCCCACATTCTGGAATCGAATCCGGACCATTAGGCGGAGAGAACCGGAAACCTTGTTCCTGGAGCAGGTTTTTGCATTCCATGCCCAGGAGCGCAGAGCTCGGACCCTGGAGACTCTTTACGGCCGATAGTTGATAGGTCTTCAACACCGTTTTGAGCTGAGGATTGTAACTCGTGCTGTTTGTCTTCCCCGGTAGTAGCGTCTCCATTATATTCGATCGACACAAAAACCAGGATTTGACACAAAAGCCGCGAGTTGACACAAAAGTTGGCTGGCTCACGATTTGCACACGCGCTCACTCCTTTCGCGGAGAGCAGAGATAAACCCGGTCCATCTCATCGACGACCCCCATTCCTCGGAGCGATCGACTCTAACTGACCGAATCACTATCTTTTTTGCTTTACCAAGTCTGACCCCGCTGTCGCGTCGCCGTCGACGTCGCGACGCAGCCGTCGCACCACCGCAACATCGTGTCCAGGCACATGACACTTGTAACTGGTACTTATCAGTCAAACAACGACGTCGCCCCGACGCGTCCCCGAAGGTCGAAGGTGGCGGCCGCGGTGAGGAAACGCAAGCGCTCGCTCGAATCACAATCACACAAGAGAGGTCTGGTCACATATCACTATCATTTAACAGGGGCCCACCTGGACACTTATCACACAACCAGGGACCTGGACACATTTCTCACAGACGGGGGCCTGGTCACATCTCACACACACGACCCAAAATGCAGGGCTCGGTCACGGGTACGGGTCGGTGGCCTGGCCCGAGTGGGTCCGAGTGGCAATCAGCGAAACACATGTCCCTCTATCACCGCAGGTTGTGATTCGAATCCTTTTTCCGAGTCATCCCGATTAAGATCACACACTTTGCTTCAAGACTTCAGCTCTTGCGTTTGACCTGGTGATTTGTTATTTTCTTGTTCCCTTCCTCGACGTTCTTGCTTGACAGATATCACACCTCCGTCGCCACCACCACCGTCGCCGTGGGCATCGTCAGACGACCGATTTACTTGGCACGCCGCGCCGCAATGGCGTATCGATCGAGCACGCACGGACCAACGACGACGACGACGAACCACTGGTCGCGAGTTTACGCATATTTTTTTAGCGCCAAGTCAAGTCGAAATGCGAAGTAAAACGTGACGTCCACTTCGCCCGATGCAGGATACACAATGCTAACGTAGCATAGCCCTGAGATCATGCCCTGATATGCGCGACCGCACGCTATTTTCCGAGTCGTGTGTGCTCACGGTATCTCTCACATACACAGGAGTGTATTGCGAAGGTGCTCATGGATGAGGAAAAATTGAGAGAGTGTACAGGCATAAACAGTATGTGTATGTGTATGAGGTCATAAAGACGAGGCGAGGGTTTGAGTGTGGAAAGGCGAGCCTTCGCTGAGATTGTGTGCGGGCACATGTATGAGGGAGGCTATGTTTTGCGCACACAGTTGGAGGGAATGGGGTGTGCACATGAAGGAGTTCATGAGCATGTGTTCGCCGCTGGTGGCAACGAGGAATCTCCGTAAACTGTACATGTCTGTCTACTTCCCCTTCACGGCGGCGGCGGCGGCCATATTCCCCTTGCTCCACTACCACTACAGACGCGCCATCATCGCCGACGCCTTTGCCCCTTCTCGCGCAGTGCAGTCCGCACACAAGAGACTGTCTGTCTACCTCTTTGGCTGACCTTCTCACTTGCGCCAACGAACAGAGAATCCATGTCAGGGGCGGCTCAACAAATAGCAGGGCCTCATCTCTTACCATCCCGCTTGTCAGGTGGTCCTTTTTCTTCAAAAACGTACTCATCTTGATAAGAACGCATTCCATGAAGCTACCTGCTGCACTTGCAGTATCAATGCGTTCCTCGAGGGCTACGCATCTGGTTCTTAAATTAATAGTCCGATTTCCTTCATTTCCAGTGATTAAGTCATTTCTTTTTGTTTCCTAAAAATTACCCTAATCAATACCCAAGTAGTTAAAAAGTAACATTACTTTCTTACCTACTTGTAAAAAATGAAATGGGCTGAAAAAAGTACTTGGAAAGAGGCGAATTTACAGCTTGTACCATAAAATAAAAAAATAAAAAACCCGCTTGGTAAAAAAACAAAAGCCTCTCAAATCTCACAACAATCATAAATAATAAAAATCTATTGGGAAACATCCATCAATTATGTAAGGATGATTTTTAAAAATGTAGACCCCCTCCCCCCATGTCAGAATTCGTAAGAATTTTGTGACCCCCTTATGTAAGATTTTATATTTTTTCAACGATTTCTAAAGATTTCAGGGTATTTTAAAGAATTGCAAAGTTTTTCAAAGAATTACAACAATTTTACGGAATTTAACAAGTTTTCTAAAGTTTTTTGTGTATTTCATGAGATTTTAAAGGATTTCAACAGATTTCAATGGATTTACAAGAGTTTTGTGAAACGAATTGCAAACGATTGCGAGAGGTTTTACAGATTTTAAATGTTTCAAGGGATTTGACAAGATTTTAAGGGACTTCCAGGAGTTCAATCAGATGTCAAGAAATTTTACGGCATGTCAAGAGATTTGAAGGGATTTTAATATATTTCGAAATATTTCAAAAAAAGTCACGAGACTTGAAAGGATTTCAAGAGGTACCGAGATATTTTCACGATGATTTTACAGGATTTCGAAGGATTTCAATAGATTTGAAAAAATTCCAAACATCCACAAACTTTGGAGGATTTCGTAAGATTTCAAACACTTAACAGAATTTCAAAGGATTTCCCAATATTATAAAGGATTTTAAGGACTTTTAGGAAGTTTCATTGACTTTTGAAAGATTTTATTGGCCTTAAAAGATTTTAACGGGTTTAAAAAAATATTAAGGGATTTTAAAGGATTTCAACAGATTTCAATGGATTTACAAGAGTTTTGCGAAACGAATTGCAAACGATTGCGAGAGGTTTTACAGATTTTAAATGATTCAAGGGATTTTACAAGATTTTAAGGGACTTCCAGGAGTTCAATCAGATGTCAAGAAATTTTACGGCATGTCAAGAAATTTGAAGGGATTTTAATATATTTCAAAAAAAGTCACGAGACTTGAAAGGATTTCAAGAGGTACCGAGATATTTTCACGGTGATTTTACAGGATTTCAATAGATTTGAAAAAATTCCGAACATCCACGAATTTTGGAGGATTTCGTAAGATTTGAAACACTTAACAGAATTTCAAAGGATTTCACAATATTATAACGGATTTTAAGGACTTTTAAGAAGTTTTATTTACTTTTAAAAGATTTTATTGCTCTTAAAAGATTTTAACGGGTTTTAAAAAATATTAAGGGATTTCAAGATATTCAAAAAAGATTCCTACAGATTTTAAAGATTTCAATTAATTTTAAAGCAATTTAAAAGATTTCAAGGGATTTTGTAATATTTCCAAAATTTTCGCAGAATTTGAAGGATTTTAACCAATGTTTAAAGAATTTAATAGAATGCCGCGGATTTTAAAATTTTACAAGTGATTTGTATGTCAAAGGATTTTAAGTGAATTCCAAGGAGTTTTAAAGGGATTTCGAGAGATTATGTACGATATCCATCGAATTCAAAGGATTCCAAGGACATTTTACATAATTTAAATAATTTTGAAGTATTGCAAAGATTGTCAGGGATTCCACGAGATTTCATGAAAGGTATACTTCAGATTTCTAGAAGTGTTATCTCGTTGACTCTATATTTATTGGACTTGGGTAATAAGAAATATTTCGTAATAAAAAATGAATAAAACAAATAATGATAATATACAATATATACGTAATATGTATATATATATATATATATATATATATATATATATATAATTAAACAATTTCACTTTCAGGGTAGGCGTGACACTACCCGATTCGGGTAGTGTTTCTAGGTTTTTCTTGTAGTTATAAATAACTACAAGTGTGGGCTCACCACACCCACGATGTGCCAACAGCACTCATGTCAGTATTCTTGAATGGTCACCCATCCAAGTACTAACCGCGTCCAACGCTGCTTAACTTCAGTGATCTGACGAGAACTGGGTTTTTCAGCGTGGTATGGCCGTTGGCATAATAGTATAAAAAGTAATTTCAGCAGCGAAATAGGTTTGAAATGCTTTGGACGCCCCCCCCCCTCGTAATGATTCATAAGATTTTCCGGGTCCCCTCACTTCCAAAAAAGCCTTACATAATTAATGGACGCTCCCTTAATTTTTTTTTAACATTTTCCATTCGTAAAAATGTAATAATTACAATTGAAATTATAAAAGTTATAAGGATAAACAACTTGTAATCCAAAATAAGCTAGTTGAGATTCTGACAAGAAAGTTTAAAAAATTCAAACTATGAATTCTTTTAACTGTATTATTTATATAACTGGATACATTAAAAATTGCGCAGTCTCGAAAGTTAATCGTTCAAAGTGAAATAATAAACAATAATCTCATATAAAAATAACAATTCAGTTTAGTTAGGTTTTGCGAGAAAAGCATCTTGCCAGCCTTTTGAACCCTTCTGGATCCGACAGAGTCAATGAATGATAGTTCGGTTTAAAATATATACATATACATATATATTGAAGAATTTTATACGTTATAAGTACACTAGTGAAATTGATTTCATATTTAACTTTTTCAACAAAGATGATCACCTATTCTTCAAAGAGAGCTGTGAAAAAGGTACTTCGAGATTGTTTCATAAAAACATTTAAATGAACGAAATTAGTTATTTTATTAATTTTTTATGGGCGAGAATATATGTAGTTAAAAAATTAGCTAAGTTTTCCCGTAAAGTGATTTTTTTCTCAATATTTTGCTATAAGATATATAAAAAATTTTGAAATTTTAGTGACGTACTCTTCAATAGTTTCTCCGAAATTGTTTATTGAGTTCTTTAATCATAACAAAAATAATAATAAAGCAGTGTACGTTTTGCATATAGAATTCTTTTTAAAAAGTAGCTGTTTTATCTATTAGTTTGGCAGAGAAAAGTATAAAAAAAAGACTCGTGATGAATACCATTTTTTACTAGAATAAAACCTTTTAACTAATAAAAACGAAACATTTCCGTATACTGAAAATCCCTACATGGAGCCTATATGGAAACCGATATGTGAACCCCCTCTCTAAATTCGAATCAGTGACAATCCAATGAAAATTAGTGTTAGCTTGTGTCCACAGTAATAAATATGTTTCGCTGAAACTTTGGGAACTGGTCAGAAACATTAAAGCGCAAGTAAATAGCCTATTTTTTATTTGAATAATTAAAAAAAGTTCATTTCTGTTTTACAGACCTCATCATTTTTTTAAATTATTCAATCTAAAAAGGTTATTTATCTCCAATTTCATGTTTCTTCTTTTCGATACATTCAATGGAAAATAGTTATTGTGGACTCAAACAAGCGAAAACTAAATTGCTCATATTATGGCAAGTATCACATGCCCTTAGGTCTGCGCAGTAGTCTTCCATAACAGCTACAGCTGCGCAGTAGTTTTTGCTGCTTTTTACAAATAAAATGTACCTGAATTATTATATAAAAAAGTGATGTTCTTTAACTGGTTCAATGTCCTGCAATTTTCCGGCTTTTCCACAATCTACTTTCGCAAAAAAAGGTCGATAGTTCCATAAAATGTGTCATGTATAGTGTACAAGTACAAGAAACATGTTTATGAGCGTTTTATATTTTTTTAATTTTATCTTTCATATTTCATGACCAATCTGGTCCAGAATCGACTATACCAGATTCTTGTGCCAGAACCGCACGTACGCCAATGTGCCAGACTACAACCAGATTCCTATTTTTCTGCCGCCCAGTTGGCGCCAGTCTGCAGCTAGTTTGCTCCTAGGGCCCTAGAAACCTAACCTCAAAAATAATCTATCTTTCCCTTTTTCCTTCATAAATTTCTTTACCCGTTCAGCAATAAAAATGTGTTTTTAAAGAACACAAATAGAAGAATCAAATAAAAGTTGATTGACTTTAGAAAATCAACACAAAGTTGTATATGTATTTTGTTATGGTCGACATGAACGAACACATACTTTTGTAGATGTTGCTGGCGACGGCGCGCAAAGTCGCGAACGGTGTCGGTCAGCGGTCGGCCGAGCGTCTAGTCATGTGACCTTCCCGTCAAAATAGCCTATACGTACCCTGCACACGCAAACGCACATTAACATGCTCTGTGTGCGTTTTACGCGTGCGCAATGTTCACCTTGTAAAAGGTGTAGTGCACACACACAGATGCAAAATATTGCACACTAAGCCAGTGAATAACACCAACATTACTCATTGTCAGTGGTTGGTAGAGTCGGCACATCGCACCACTCGATCCAGTGGCCATTGGCCACGATATAGATATAGATTCATGTTTCCAATCGGCCATAGTATTGCCCCGAGTTACCTTCTTCCTGCTTCCTATATTCCACGGTACATTTTCAGGCACGTGCAAATAATTTTCAAGACCAGATCCTGACAATTTCAAACAATTTTTGATGTAAGAATCATTTTTGTTATAAAAAAGACGAAATATAATAACTTTAGAGTGGATATAAGTTTTTATTCAAACCATTTTTTGCATTGCAATTTCTGAAATTCAAATAAGAAAGTACTGAACTCATGAAGATATTATCGCATTGTGAGTGCAATGAGCACTGAAGAGAATTTTCTTCATTGGTCTAAATTGGTACAACGACTGTAGAAATATCTATTAACGCATAAAAGCAGTTTCAAGAAAAGTCGTGAAACAGTAATTTTTCCTGTGTACTTGATTTGTAACGTTTTTCGCTGTAAGCGAAATTAATCCAATTGGTTAAAGGTCTTTTTCGTACTCTTTTTATAAGAGGACGAAAAGAGTATATTATGGATTTTGCAATTATTAAGAGCCAATATTCATGCATGTGAGAAGAAACTTTGCAAATCTGAAAATTTCCAAATACGAAAATAAATTGAAAAACATCATTCAATTTAAAAATTGCGTAATGTATGATGAAATCACATTTTCGCGTATAAATACGTGTCTATTTCACTGTTTTGTACAAATGTACGTACATACGTCGAAGAGTTTGGAATCTCATTAATTTCTCATAAATGTTTCCAGAAATAGTTGAATCCCGCAGATTGTTAACGATCGATAAATGAATAATTATCAGTTCATATAAAAATTTCACTGAGATAATTCTCGACCTCATTTAAACTCTAGCTCTTCATTTCTCTCAATTATAGAAGAAAACTGCAATTGCAGCAGTAAAATTCAGCTCAAACAAAATCACATGAGAAAATACTTGAAATAATCGTTATAAGTGACATCTTTGCTGGTTTTTTTAAAGATATCGAATTTAATTGACCCAAGTATATTTTGTTTTCTAATACAGTGAAATAATATTGATTAAAGTTTGGTTATTTGATGTCATCTGTTTATGAATAAATTACCAATTCTTCTGAGCGATGACTAATTTGTTATTAAAATTATAACCGACTAACCTAATGTCTGCAGAAAGAAATGATAAAACACAAGTAGCAGAGTTCGTGACCCTTCTCGTTAATTTCTACAAGAAGACTCGCGTACGCTGCATGTAACAAAGGAACCCTATTTTGAGCAATTCCTCCTGCAGAGATAATCTGGGATCGTACGATTTATGCTCGCAGGTGTCTATTTATGCTCTCAGATGTCTATTTATAGAACGTATTCTTAACTTTTTTTAAAAATCAGGTTAGTTATTGTAATGAAAGACATACTGATTAGATAACAATAAATATTTAAGATAGATTTGGTGACGATGTAAATTTCCTCTTTTTATGTCTATAATAAATGCATTGTTTAAAAAAATATATTATTTAGAATCGCAACAACCAAACAAAGAATTCTTACTGCAGTATAACAAATGAGGCATGTTATAGCGTGACTCAATCACTCAAGAAAAATAGATAGTTTCGAGGAACTTTGGATATCTGTTTAAAAAAGAAGATAAATACTGCCTCCTCCATGGACGTTTTATAAATACGGTTTAAATGCCCAAGATCCTCGTGATTATCTTTTTTTCTAAAGGTTGAGTTAGTGAGACAAGGTGTAAAATCTCTTAATTTTGTCAAGCAGACAAGATTACAAATTACACGGATTTGAGTTCACAAGGTTCATTACAAGTTGCTACAATGTTGGTTATAGTATAGTAGAAATAAAAGCTTGTTATGTCCATAGAAACACTTATCTACTCAAAAATTTCGGTTCCATTATATTTATCAGCTTGAATTTACAAGATTAAATGAAATTCTATTGCTGAATTCAGGGGTGAAAAACAAAGTCACAATTTACTAGTAATGTGCAGACAAATTGTAATTCATTTTATTACAAGCTAAATAATATATTTCGATGATTTACAATAGAAACTAGAAAATAAGAAAATTATAAATTAAAATAATTAAAATTATAAATTAAAATAATTAAAATTTTAATATTAAATACTTCACAGCATAAAAAGCTCTCAAAATAAGCTAAATAAGGTAATTTTTTTACGAAAATAGGGGAATACTAGGGAGATAAATTCTTTGAAATAACACTAATGTAGGTACCATATTGAATTCAATATGAAACAATTTTAGTTCCTAGCCATTCAACCAAAAATTGAGTAGTTGAATTTTCAGTTAGAATCATTAATTTTCAAAAAAATAATTTTCAACAAAATATTTAAATTTTTAACAAAACACACGAATATTCAACAAAATAGTTAAATTCGTAACCAAAACATATTATGAATTTTGAATCAAACAGTTGCATTTTTGAACAAAGAAGATAAAAATTCTACCAAAAGAGACGATTTCACAACAAAATATATGACTTTTCAATCAAGCAGTTGAATTTTCAACCAAAAAGATTAAGTTTCTACAGAAAAAGACGATTGTCAATCAAATTTCTTGTATTTTGTTGAAAATTCAGTTAATAAAATTAGTTGATAATAAAAAAAAACGAATTTTCAACCAAAGAGATGAAATGTGCAACTAAAATTATGAGTCTTCAAACAAAAAATTAATTTTTTACGAAATAGTTGTTATCCTGAGAAGATGAATTTTAAACCAAAGAGTTGCAGTTTTAAGCAAAAAATATGAATTATCTACAGAAAGAGATGAATTTTTATCAAAAGAGTTGAGTTTTCATGCTAAAAAGTCGAATGTTTTAGAAAAAATTTGGCTTGAAATTCCGAAAAGATGAATTATCAACAAAAAATTTAATTTTCAATCAAGAAAAAGTAACTACCTACCAAATAGCTGAGTTTTCAACTGGGAAAAAATAAATTTCAACCCAACATTTGGATTTAGAATCAAATATTTGCACTTTTCAGCAAAAGAAACGAAGCTTCAACAAAAAAGTTGAATTTTTAACGAAATAGTTGAATTTTCAATCAAATGGTCGAAATTTCTAACAAAAATGTTAAACTGCAACCAAAAACAGTTGCATTTTCAACCAAACAGTTGAATTTTTAGCTCGATTTTTAGGCCAAAAAGGCGAATTTTTCAGAAGCCAATTGAATTTTCAACAAAAAAGTTCATTTTCAACCAAGAAAGATGGCTTCTGTACTAAAAAAGAAATATGAATTTTAAAGAAAATAGTTGAATTTTCAATTAAAAAAATATGTTTTCCGCCAAATAATTAAATTGTTAACCAGAAAAGATTAATTTTAATCTGAACCAAAAATATAATAGTAGACTTTTCACCCAAAAATAATGAAATTTCAACAAAAAATAGTTGAATTTTCTGATTGGATTATGTTAGTAATTCATTTCGCATTTAAAGCCATGTGACGAGTGGGTCACGTGACCGGATTCCTACCTTACCGGCACTTTTTTTATTTTTTAACTTATTTTTACACGAAGCGCCAAATCGAGTTGAAAATTTGGGATACTAAGTAAGAAGCACTAAGAAACGCGGCTCTGGTCCTAAATTTTTATAATTATGAAAAAAGCAAACAAAAATTTGTGATAACAAAATTTTTTTTATACTATTACAAATTTAGGATCAGAACCGCGTTTCTTAGTGCTTCTTATTTATTATCCCAAATTTTCAACTCGATGTGGCTATTCGTGTGAAAATAAGTTGACAAATAAAAAAGTGCCGGTAAGGTAGGAATCTGGTCACGTGACCCACTCATCACATGGCCTTAAGCTAAAAAAACAAGAAAAAGGGGAAGTTTCTTGAAAATAGGTGAAAAAGAGGAATTCTTTTAAAAAGGGGAAACAGATAAGAATAGGGGAAAGAGTGTGAATTTTGATATAGAATAGCATTTTCATAACACATATTACTATAGATTACTTACATAGATTAATTGAATTGTCTTTTTTTTCTAGATAAAATCTAAAATTAGATGGATTAAAGTGATTAAAGTGCCTTTTTGCCTTGAAAAACGTGACTATATTTCTTAAAAAAGCGACTAAAGTGACTTGAAAAAAGTGACGTGTCGGTCTGGCAGCCCTGGTAATTAAAAATCATAATTTATTCTCGAATATTTTTATTTCCTAAAATGTTTTTCCAAGTTCGTAATTCGGTACAAATACACAGAAAAAGGTTAGGCTTACTTTTGCTGCGTCTTCTTTTTTCAGGTCTTACTTCAGTTGTTTCCGGGGTAACTTAGTGTCTTTTCTCGATTAAAAAATGCAGCTTCTCAATTTTGAGTCAATATCCGACTCAAAATGAGCCCATATTTTGTTGGTGTAGTCTGTTTCCCAGGTTCCACTAATCGTACCGAAAAACTCAGCCATTCGTAACGAAATTTCGGTACACGTGGCCACGGCCGTTTAAAAAATGTTAAAAGGGTCAAAAGTCTTTTCTTGGCTTAAGCTTTCAGAAAAATATTTTTAAGAATTGCTTATCTAAAAAATAGGGTACGTATTTGCTTTAAAAAATGGTTTAAACAGTAAACGACCAACTTTTAAAAAGAGCAAACTCAGAAAAAAATGTTTTGAACCAAAAGAACTGTTTTCTTGGATATACATGAAATTTGATTTGATCTGACATATTCTTATTGATTCATCAACCAAATACTCCATATACCAAAAGATTTGGTTAAAACAACCATAAAATTTAGTTCGTTCAAGTAAATATTTGGTTGTCCATATAATAACCATATTCTACACAAAAATTTTGTTGCTTAAAGTAAATCGTTTTCTGATTGTACCCTTGATATTCATAATCAGGTGGAATTTCTCGTCATTTCAGACCGCAGTTACATTCTAAAATTTTAGATCTCTCAGTGTATACAGAAATATTAACGGCAACTGAACTGGTATCGTAAAATATTGTTGGTCTCTCGTTTCATATCATACGCACCACCTGCGAGAGGTTCCAACAAGCACGGTGCACAATCAATGAGCTAGAATCACATTCTTTTATTGCCTTGAAAAAAATTATTTCTTTGATATAGGGTTAAACAAACGTTTGATGCAAAGAAATCTTTGGATGGTTTAAATAAATCTCTTGTTTAAATGAAGTAAATATCTTGCTTACATTGAATATGGTTTTTAAAAAATCAATTATAGATTTTGTTCAAGTGAAATAAATCTTTTTTTTTACTTTACCTCTAAAATGAGCATTCTTTATAAAAATGATTTATAAAATCGATTTTTTTTGTCAGTTATAAGTGCTGTTATATACTTAAAAGGTGGGTATACTTATTCAATCCTAATGTCTAATTCTGGTTAATTTCTAATTGTTCATCTTATTTCTGATTTGAAAAAACAGTGCGTGGCAGTGGGGCCACACGGCAGAAGTGAAACTTTGATGGATTAACTTGGCAGCCCAGGGGGAAAAGTCGGATGTTAGCCAGAGTTCACGACCGGTGCAGTACCGCGCCAGTTGTAATAGAGAAGAAATACCAGTACTGGATGTTAGTACTGTGCCAACCATCGGCATAGTACTGGTTTACAACTGGTCCAGTACTGACTGTCATTACTGGTTGAATACC
>CAKNYM010052968.1:537447-611566 GCA_932195095.1 Andricus curvator | reverse complement strand
ACTACCTCCTTCAGCCTCTCCCTAACCTCTTGTGTACTAAACAGCCACTCTTCGTTTTCTAACCCGTCCAGCCCTGCTGTCTTTGACCTTCTTAACATCCTTATCTGCTTCTCTATCTCCTCGTCATTCAACTCCTCCATCTCTGCCTCTCTCGTTCTTCTACTCCCATCATCTCCCTTCCTTAAATCTGAGCCCTGAAATGATTCTTTAAAAAACTCCCTCCACTCCTCACTCCCTATCTTCTCGCTTATCCCCATTCTACGCTTCCTAAACCTATATATTATCTTCCACACTTCCAAACTCCTCTTTCAGATCTTTCTCCTTTTTCTGATCTATCTTCTTACACATCAATCTAAATCCCTTCCTCACTTCTACGTACTCCTCCCTTTTCGAAGATCCCACTTTCCACTTCTTGTGCTTCCTCTTCACCTTCATTTTCATCTTTTCACATTCCCTATCTCACCATGGCTTCACCATTCCTTTCTTCTCCTTCTTCTTTCTGAATACCTTCTTTTGCACACACCCTTTCACTTTCCAAAAAGTGAACAGAAGATATAAACCAATTAAAAATTGATTTCGTTTTTCTTTTTTAATTGAGGATGTCTCAAAAATGAATTATTTATGAAAATAATTTTTCTTGTAGAATATGTTACAAAATGTACTCCCCTGGAATTGGAATATTTTTGTCTGAAGCACTTTTCAACCATTCAACCATGGCCTTTTCTTCATACCATTCTCAACTGCACGAATCATTTTTATTTTGTCACTTAAATTTAAAGTTTTATAATTATTCCTTTCCATAGTGTACGAAAATTGTTACAGGACTAGATCTGCAGCGGCTAGACTCAGGTATAAATGGTTTAGACACTTAGGCGCATATATTGTTTGAATTTCTAAAATAAATGCCCTTGTACTTCGAATTATGGAAAGTACCATATAAACTCTCTCGGGGCGCCTTCGGAATAACGAGAACTTCGAATTATAGAAATTCGAATTATCGAATATTTTTAACATTGAAAGGAATAGGAGTTTTGGCAGGGACCAAACCAAAAATTCGAACTGTCGAAAATTCGAATCATCGGCGGTTTGAATTATGGAAGTTTCACTATATATGTAATTAAGGAGAATATTAATTAAGTTAAAAATACATTTATTTGATACAAAGAGTCTATGCATTTATACCAATTAGGCATTTCTTTAGATTTGAGATGAATAGAATATTGTGCCTACATAAATATTTGTTTCTTCAGTTGAAGGAAATATTTCTTTCGATTTGTAGAATTAAATTATTCATATCTAATAAAAATGTATTTCAACGAAATAACTATTTTTTTAAATTAAATATTGATCAAGCTAGTTGGAAGAAACGTTTCTTTCAATGTAGAATGCGAAGGAGAATTTTTCAAACAAATATTTCTCCCAGTAAAAGAAATATTTCATTAAGATAAATGAAAACTGAAATAAGTATGTACATATTTTATTCATGAATGCTGGCGTAATTTTTTTCAAACGAATACTTCTTTAGATTAAACAAATATGTTATCAAATTCAATATCCACATATTCAATTTGAAGAAATATTTCTTCCCATGTTGCGGCAGCGTCGTGTCGTGGTCATCGCTGTGCACTTACACTCGACGGACCCAAGCCTGCTGGAGGTGGGTTTTTTATCGAATTTTTGTGTTCCAGGATCATCACGATTTTAAATTATGTGTACTTTCCGAATTAAATATGTATAATAAGAACAATGTTAATTATAATTCAATCTAAAAGAATCCAGTTCTTTATTTACGGAAATATGTACTAAAATTGAAGTACGTATTACTTTATTGCACTCGTGCACGTTTTAGACCAAATAAATATTTATTTGAATCCGTGGGATTTTTTCTGCTTCAAATATTCCAAAATTTGATGTGGGAAAATAGTTTTTTGAACCTAGAAAACATTTGCTTCACTTGAAATACATTTCTTTCTATCAATTAGCGTTTCCGCAGTTCAAAGAAATATTCATTCTCATTCATGGCACATTCATTCGGAACAATGAGTCATTCTAACATGTAATTCTATTGAAATTTCGTTGGCGGAAATAAATTATTGTTTCAATTCAAAGTGCACATATCAATTTGCCTAAAATACATATTCGTTTGCACATATTCAGGACTTTCATTTCCTTGAGCCAAGTAAAATTCACATGGTACAAGGACATCAAAACCTTGGTTTAAGGACAGTGAGGGGGTTTCCTGCAAATAGCCTATATCCTAAATCGGAGGAATCCAAATGTAAACAGTCAGGCCTTTATGAACCATTTCTCTTGGATTTTTCCTTGTAGTAATAGTATATTACGACCCAAGGCCAGAAAGTTGGATTTCCGGGCGCGTGTGATATGAAGGCCGAGGCGAAGCCGAGGCCTCACATCACGCACACCAGGGCATCCAATATTTCTGGCCGTGTGTCGTATACTATTTTTCTTCATCTCCAGCCGAAAGTACGTTTCATAATTAATCTTAATTAATAAAATGCGTTGTCGGCTGCTAGCTCGGATACTTTTTCTTTTGTGGCCTGCATCAGCACGCGCGCCACTTCGCGTAGCGCCGTTGCTGCTCTCGGGTCAGCTGAGCGGATGCATGGGATTCGGTCGCCCGCCCGACTTTTGCAAAGCCGAGGCGGAGCCGAGGTTTTGCTGGTCGGGGCGGGTATCAAAAACACATATTTTTTCTTAATACTTCTTCCTCGTCCGCCAGACGAGGAAGAAGCATTTTTGAGGTCTTGTGCCGTCTTTTTATACACAAAAATCGCAACGACACTAATGGATTGGTTTTGAGGTTGCACACACCGACGGTCTCTTTTTTCCATTCACCTGTCAAGATAAATATTTTCCAGAGGCTAAGTACACAATAACATAATACTGAGCGTTGCTACGTCAGGTTGCTACGTCAGCGAGCCACAAAAATCTCGCAGCCAATCAGAGATCGTGTTCACTCTAGCAGGCTGCAAAAGCCACTGTTCCCGGACAGAAATGCGTCCGGAAAGACGTACTTTCGGCTAGGGGATGGAGAAAACAATATTTGTTTAATTTCGCCCATTTTTTTGTTTAATACAGATAATAATTTAAACTTGAAGATAAACTACAATGCCAGCAATACATATCAATTTAAGAGAGAACGTTTGAAACGGTTGGTAAGGTATACTATATTGAGTATACAATTGAATTGAATAATAATTTTAACTTGGGTCTTAATAAACGTTATATCTACGAAAATCGAAAAATGTCTCAAAGCAAAACATAACCGAAAAAACCTGTTGTAATTAATAAATGATATGCATTCAATTTGTCGGAGACAAGAGAAACTAAATATTGAGCGCAACTGAGGAATAAATTTTGCCGTTATACGTAAAAATAATGTTTTTCCTCTGATTACTTACTTTGAACGTTTTTGCGGACGTTTGCGGCCTCTGTCTCTTGCTCTCTTAAACTATTCTATCAAAGAAGCCTCCAAAATTTTGATTTTGAAAATTTTTGACGATTTTTTGTTCTGGTATTCATAATTTTTAATCTTATTGTTCCAATCAGCTTCGCGAGCTAACAATTTCCCGTACGTAAGGTCAAAGATACCATATTTCTGAAAAACGCTCTCTTCTTTTCCTTCGACATTTTTAAAAATCGTAACACAACCGAAATACAACCGAAATGGAGATACCCCGCTAAACATTGAAAACGAACTAACGCATGTGCTGAAAGCTGATGAAATTATCCACTGAGGGTACTGCCCGCTTTTATCGCTCCGCTGCTGCGCTGGTGGACCCCGTAGAGCTGAGAAACTGCGTGGTCCATCAGTTCTCGGAATTCCTAAACCGCGGGACCCTAAACCGCGAGTCTGGTATAACTCTCTTTTTAGTGTTGGATTTGAGGGCAAAAATAATTTCTAATGAAAAATAAAAAATTGAAATAACTATTTATTTGTTAATAGTTTTTGAACACTTACATTCGAGCCAAAATTATATCCTGAGATCTTAGAACAAGGAAATAAGTATTATCAATTTTGATTTTAAATATATTAATATAATTTTCTTAACATTTTTGAGAATATTTACAAAGATTTTGAAGATTTTCGATGTGCCGAAAAAGAATCTAGAAAGTTTTAGACATTTTGTTATTTTATATGATCTTACAAAATATTACGAAACATTAGAATAATATAAATAATAAAATATGTTATAAACTTCCGGAAATCTTTTCAAGTATTAAAATATTTTTATTCTCTTCAAAAATTTTGAAACTCAAAATGTTTTGAAATCATTTTCCATCTTCTTTAAAAATTAATTTACAAATTTTCCCAGGAATCTTAACATTTCATTTTATTCTCTTGAATCCCTTAAAAATGCTTAAAAAATTTCTGATTTTTTTCTAAGTCTTCAAAATTCTACATTTTTTTAAAAATCTTTTCAAGTTATAAATTATTTTTGAATCTTTTCAAATCTTCCAAATATCTCTTAAATATGCTCGATTTTTTCTTAAATTTTGTAATCTTGCAAAATTGAAAAATTTTGTTTTAAAATCTTTAACATTTTTTCCCCGAAATTTTAGGAAATCATTAAAAATATTATTCAATTTTCTCCTAAAATTTATTTTTCAAAACAAAAATCATTGAAAATAATCTCAGGAATCTGAAGATTTTTTCTAATTCTCTTGATACCTTTCAAAATTCTTGAAAATAAACTTCTTTTTTTGGAAATCTTCAAAAATCTACATTTTGTATGAATTTCTTTTTTAATTTTCTCAAGATTTAAGCTTTTTTTGAACCTTTCAAAACTTATAAAACTTTTTAATATCTTTTAAAATAATTAGGCTTTTCTACCAATTTTTTAAATTCTGCAAATTAAAAAAAAAATATCTTAAAATTTTCCAGATTCTTTTTTTGACATATTTTTGAGCCTTCAAAACTTCAAATCTTTAAAAATAAAACCTAAATCGTTTAAAAATTTTACAGAAATCTTATTGTTGGTACCAGTTATTTTTGTGTTACCGGTACATGTTAAGAACAGAATTCTTTCCCAATATTAAAAACCATTTACAATTAATATGACAATGGTCTAGAATCGCAGATTTTTTGAATTTCATAATTTGATTAAAGTTTTTGTCCCAAGATATTCATTTCAGCACCAAAATAAAAAAAAAGGCATAGAAAAAATTAATCTTTTTTTAAATAAAAATTAACTTTTTTCATCTCCTTACACGGAGAGAAATCTGTTGCGTGTATTGCATGGGAACGTACTATGCGGAAAGAGTAGCACGTGTGCTTTACGAAAATCGCCTCGAATCGTGCAATTCCGGTATGAGAATCTCTAGTTGGAATAACGCCGAAAAGCGATGCGAACAAGGTCTGCACACCGATGCGCTGAACGCACCAATACTACCATACTGAAAACGCACGGAGTAGTCCGTGCGAAAATCGTACGGGTCCCGAGCGTTTTTAAGATTTTCGAACTGCGCATGCTTGCGGTTACCATAGGCGACAAGCGAACATATATATGTATACAGTCTGTACAGAATCAACCACAAACAACAACACTGAACGCGTCTACTTGTTGCCTATGGTAACCACAAGCATGCGCAGTCCGAAAATCTTAAAATCGCTCGGGACCAGTACTATTTTCGCACCGACAACTCCGTGCGTTTTCAGCATGGAAGTATTGGTGCGCTCAGCGCGTCAGTGCGCATGTCCTTTTCGCATTGGACACTTTGGTACTAAGGCAGCACGGTTACCGACCGATGATTGCAATCTTCTTTTACATTATCTGCATTGAACACTCGCTTGCGACAAGAGCAATAGCGTCCGATGCGATACTCGCAACAGATTTCTCTCCGTGTATATGTTCACTTTTTGACAAAATGGAGTTTCGTTCAAAAATTATACTTTTCCGTCTTTTTACACGCATTTCATCTAAAAAATTAAGGTTTTGAAATTTTTTATCTTATAATTTAGCATTTAAATGTATTCAAATATTTTAAAATTTCAAAGAATTCAAGCTGAATGAATATTATGCTAAAATATTCATTTTTTAAAAACAATTTGGTGGTCATTATAGGATTTTGACAAGTATTTCAGAATTGGAGATGTTATAATGAAAAATAAAAAATGTTGTACTAATACTACAAATTTTACCGACGGCATTACATTCGCTGTGGTTTAACTAATGTCGAGCGGGAGGTTTGACGCCGAAGATGATTGTGTGCATTCGATGTGTAGGGTCAAATGTCTACCTCAGCTCGGGAGGCGGTTTGCTGTAATTTTCCTCTCCCCTGGCCTAACGTCCAGGCAAATGCGAGTTCTTCTAATAAAGTCAGATGCAGCCGCGGGTTATCACTGGTTGTGATTAAATTGATACAGTGATTCTAGGCCAACCTTAGTGAAAGAAAAATTGCACAGGCCCATACCCAGTGAAATGAAATCATCTGACGATAGATGTACTCAAGCTAAAGGACTTAAAACTGTAGGAGCGAGTGTTACCTGTGTGTAGACCTCTGTTTCACCGGGGTTATTTGTTTATGAAATAAATAAAAATATGAATCTCAGATGATTTTCATGATGATTTATATTCTATTTTTTATTCATAATGTCAGGGAATGAATGGGCATGCACAATAAAGCTTAAAATAACGAATAATAGCGAATTTTCGGCTATTTTGGTAAGAAATCAATTTTTTAATGAATGAAAATTGTTTTGAAAATTAGTATTTACAACTACAATTATCCTCCACAAACTATGCAGTAATAACCAAATGATATTTTTCTTATTGGTAACGAATTTTTATTAACGGAAAGGGTTAAAAACTAGCTCTTACACCTACCAAATATCCTCCAAAAACTACGAAGCAATAAAAAAATTCTTATGTTCCGTAAAATGTCATTAAATTTAAATAAAGTATTTAAAATCAATATTTTTGACTAGGCTGAAACATTGGCAATGTGTAGCCATATTATAGAAAATAGTTTATGGAAAAAATATTTGCCACTTGGAAAAATATTGATTATTATTATTATAAAAAGAATTAAAATAGCCAAAACAAGTATTGTATCCAACCAAAATAAAAAAATTTCACTCCCCTTCAGCTTGAAAATAATGTCCCATATATGCCAGTAGCAGTAGAAATCATTTATAACAGTAACCAACACAATTTTTTGTTACCCGGATAACTTTTTTCAATCAAACATTTTTGACCTCAATTTAGCAATACTTCAGCTTGAGAATGGACTTTTCTTTCATCTTTAGATAGTGATTTCGATTTTACAGAATTATTTTTTGGTCCCCTGAAAAATTCCCACTTTTTTGGTTATCTACATCTGTACAAGTCGTGACAAAGGGCTCGAGGGCCGCACTCTGCGCGCGTTAGTTGCACCAGGTTACGTCATCCGTTCAAATCCAACATAAATGATTCACGCGACCATGCCTGTTTACGTTTGGAGTGTCTGAATTTATGGCCATGGCCACTGGAAGCACTGCCCCAAACCGGTCATAATTCCAAGTTCCAGTGTACTACCACCGATGTATAGGGATTTTTCATCGCTATTAAGCCACAGCTTTTGGACCCTCTACGAATTTGAAAAAAATTGTTCGCTCCTCCCTAATGCAAATGTATATCTTTTTTTCACGGAATGGTTATGAATTTGATCCATGCACCTACACAAAAAAATAATTTACCTAATCGGTTGTAAATTATTTTTCCTCTAGATCTAGCAAGGTTTTTTACTTCTTCTGTAAAATTGGGTTGATTGGAGTCTTCACCGTTCAGCTTTCCCCGCTTCAATTTCGATTTACAAAATTGACGGTGCTGAAAATTCGTAATCTTTATTAATAGATGAACAAACTGAAAACAGTTACAAAATGTCATATTCAGGCAATGTTGCAACCAATCAGGTTTGGGCAACAATGTATGCGAGATCTCGTGACTATAACTTTTTAAGAAAAGGATTTCTAAGGTCGGGGTTTTTTGTATAAAGAGTCAATAAAGGAAATTGTTATAAAAGGGTAGTAATTTAGTTGTTTGTAAATATTAAGGACATAGTTAAAAATATTCGTCATGTATTGACATGGTTCCTTTACTTTCAGCGAAATAATTCTATATATCAGCATCCGACGCCTCAATTCCAGTTAAATGCGGTTTTCATCCGCTGGTTATGGTAATTAGTAGCTAGCTCGCTTTGTAGTTTCTTCCACTCTATTTAATTTTGGCGCTTTCTCTTTTCGCTAACATTTCGCACTTTGGGCCTTGGATAATCTTTATTCGAGAAACCCTTAATTCGACCGGCGGTGGGGGGCAGGTAGTAGCGTGGTGTATCGCTCGGAAATAAGGTCGGCGCGGTGCCGTTTTTTCTATAAATAATTCGGTATCGATGTTACCGTTAATAACCGAATTTAATACAAACTAGTTTTAACTGGTTAAAATAAGGAGTAACTGATCGCTTTTTTGAAAACCTGAGAATTTTTTATATTTAATTGAAGTGAGTTATAGGCGCAAATATATTTTCCGAAAACTAAGAAAGAAAAGAGTGTATCTTCAAACAAATGAAAGGTAACCGCAGGGAGAAAAATGGAAGTAAAAAATTGGGTCTATAGTGCTTGCATTCGAGGTATTCATTACTGAACTGGCATTGTAAACTAAAGTTGAGTTTGAAATTAGATTATTAATTCAACTGTAAGCGCGGTACATTGAAACCTTGATTTACGACTTTCCTAGAATTTCAGTTCTCGGCATTTTGTTGATGCGGGGACCGCAGCTGCAGGACCGACAGAGAGGCGGTGCTCAGTCATCCGTGACAAACAGCAGCGTAGTGACTAAGAGAGCAGTGCGCGGGCACTCGCGCGCGTATTTTGCGCAATATTGTGTAATCTAGTTGAAAATGGTTTACACGGCCCTGAATGTTGACGTTTGTATTCCCTGGATTTACGATCAAGGTCACTGCAAGTCATGCCACAAACTGTTCTTAAATACAGATTCCAGTACATCAACTTCTTTATGCAACTAAAGAGATTACAGTTCGTCGACGGCCTGACTCCTTTGGCGCACTGTACAGAAGCCAGTCCAGAACAGGAATCAGTTCTATACTTGCAACAGTAAAAAATGATCGTCCAAAAAGAATTTACAAGGACACAAAGCGGCGGGTGTTGATGGGTCGACATAGTCCTTTTTAATTTTATAAACTTAAATTTCTTAATATATTATACATACATATATTCACTAAGTTTTAAACATTAAATTGTGAACATTTATTTGCTGCGATAGAAAAAGTCGAGTTAGATGAAAAAACGTAGTTGCCGAGAATTGAACCTGGGCTTCCAATGTAGCAATCAGATCCTCCCTGCATTTATCGTGAGACCGTACTGCTGTGATTTTGAAGAACACCGGTAACTGTATTTCGGATAAGTCCCTTGAGCCGCCTACGGTTAACGGTGTTCAGGTGACTTACAGGCCGTCTATAAACTACGTTACCAACTTATGGGCAGGAGGGGGGGGGGGCGGCACGTAGATTTTTCTGTTAAAAATCAACTTCTTCGTTTGAAGTTGAACTACTTTGTAAAAAATTCATTCCTTTTGTTGAAGATTCATCATTTTAATAGAAAAGTTAGCTATTTTGCTGTAAATTAAGTTCTTATAGTTGAACATTCATATTTTCGGGTTGAAAATTCATCTGTTTTGTAGATAATAAATTTGTCATCTTGGCTTCAAAATTCAACAATTTTGTTGATTTATGTATTTTGTTGAAAATTTGTCTTTTTGGTAGAACATTAATTTTATTGGTGGAAAATTCATATTTTTGTTTGAAAATATAACTATTTGGTTGAAATTTCGTTTTTTTTAGAATTAATTTTGTTGTCTTGAAATTTAACTATTCCATTTTTGGTTGGAAATTTATCCTCCATAAGTTTCGCATTCATGTATTTTCTTAAAAATTTGTCTTTTTGGTTCAAAAATTATTCATGTTTTTCGAAAATTCATGTTTTTGGTTGAGGATTCAACGATTTGGTCAAAAAGTATTTTTTTTGTTGGTTGAATCCAACTGAAAATTTGATTATTCCATTTTTGATTAAAAAAAAAATTTTATTTTGTTCAAAATTCAACTATTAAGTTGAAAATTAAACTTTCTTGATTAAAGATTCATCTATTTGGTTAAAGATACAACTATTTGGTTGAAAAAATTTTTTTTTAGTTTAATTCAACTGGTTAAAAATGTGTCTTTTGATACGAAATTGATCTTTTTTGGTAGAAAAGTCATCTTTCTTGATTGAAAATGAACCTTTTTTGTTGAAAATATAAAAATTCAACTTTTTGTTTGTTAGTGCAACTTTTTGTGTAAAAATTAATCCTTATTTGTTGAAAAATTCGTCTCTTTGGGTTAAAATTTCGGATTTTTTGTAGACAATCTTTTTCAGTTGAAAATTCAACTATTTTCTTTAAAATGCAATATATATTTCGACCTGAAATTTTACAAATTTAAGGTTTTTTATACGGAATTCTATATGGTATTTGCATTAATTTTATTTGAAAGCATTAGCTCATAATTGGTAACGTAGTTTATGAAGGGCCCCTTGTCCGAATTGCAGTTCACGATGTTCTTACAAATCATAGCAGAATATCAAGCTTCTTTATCATCCAATGCAAATGACTTATTCATTAGGGACAATTAAAAAAATACGGAACGCCTATAGGGTGGGGTGGGGAGGGGGGAGTTGGATGAAAAAAGCGCTACGTATTTTTTGAATGACTCCTTAACTTTGTGATGCTATAGTATATTTTTTGTTTATTTAGTGAAGTGATTTTCCGGCTCGCTACAATGAGAAAGTATGTGCCCCCGACATGATGAAGTTAGGGAGGTAAAACCACCCCTCACCGTACAAAATTCGCATTTTCGCACAGGTGTGATAGAAAAATTGCTAGATTTGCCTAAATATCGTAGAAAGTGGTCAGAAAAAGTATAAAAAAGTTAAAAAACCTCCCCCATAAATTAAAAAACATCCATTTTGAAATAAATAAATAAATTTTCTAACTTCCTGCAGTTTTTATTGCCAATATTTCGTGGATTTGAAGCAAAATAATGACGAACATTATTCAAAAAATATTAGCTACAAAATGGATGACGTAAGGCACACTTATTGGTCCAAAATTGACCCTTATACATTTTTTATGACAGATTTCTTATTTATTGAAACAAACGTTTATAAAAATGCGTATAAAGATGTATGCAAAAATATATGAAGGTACAATGTATTGCATGTATGTTTAGTAGCACTCCTAAGATAGAATAAACTTCTCCTGAACGTACAAAAATTATATTTTCTCGTGCAATACAAAAAAATAACTTTATTAATGCCTACAAAATTGTAAACTGTCGTTAGAAAAGGTAAAAAAAATGCACAGAAAGGTAAAAAATCCACCCTCAGAAAGAAAAAAAACTGTCAAAATAGCCTAATATCTATGAATAGGAGAAACAGGGACTGTGAGGCATGCGATATCATTTCCTCTCCAGTTTATATAAAAACTGAACAAATTTATTTTATATACTTACTATAAAATTTAACTATAATACAGATCTTGGTCGAATAATGTATTGCTGTTTTTATATTTTTCATATACCATCCACAAATCTGGCAAATTTTAGATTAGATTATCAAGAAATCTTTCTCTCGAAAACAATAAATCCGAAAACTACTTTTGTGGATGATTTAACTTCAAATTAGTTTTTAAATAATTTGTTTAAAAAGGTTTTCATATTGCGTATATTATCATAAACTTAAAAATTAAACCATTTTCGGATTAGGCATTTCAAATTAAATGCTTTTAAAATTGAAAAAGTTTCAAATCGAATATTTCACACACAAAGGTTTAAAAGTTAAATAATTTTGAATGTGAGTGATTATACAGAATTTTCTTACAATATCAAAATAAAAGCCATCATCGCCTTCATTTATTATTGTACAATTTTAAATCGCAGGCACTCCTCAATTCCGACAAATTAAAAATGAAACATTGAAAATGATTATTATCTTCTTAGAATGACAAACATTTGAAGGAGAAAAATTACAAATACCTTTTCACGCCTTCAAATATTATGAAATGCTTGTGAATTCGAAGCTGCTCCAAGCTTAATATTCAATGCATGATTTCCAAATTGAATTATTTGAATTGTTTAACATTTTTCAATATTTTGAAATTGGATTTGAAACAAATCTAAAGAATTAAACAATTAACTTGTTAACCCTCCGTCTACAGACAGGGGCTTTTAAGGCACAAACGAACTTTCAAACTGGAATATATCGTCACGGAAAAAGAGTTTTATCAAAAAAGTTTTTTTGCATTTAACACTAATAACAATTTGATTATGTAGTAGATGCTATAAGGAGTAACCCAGAATTTTATCAGTTTTTTTTAAAGCCAGAAACAGTTCAAAAACTGACTCGGACTTAAAAGACCCTGTCTGAAGACGGCAAGCGAGAAAAAGAAGTCTGTAAACGGAGAGTTAAACACTCCATAGTTTCAAGTGATAAAGTAAGAATTACATTGGGGTAGATTTATCTATCAGAATTTAAAAAATAAATTTCCCCCTGATTTCCCAGTTTACTTTACAGTCTCAAATTATGTTATTAACAATCAAGAATTTACGAATTCAATAATCCCTCAATGTTGTCAATACGAAAATGTTGTCAATTTGCAGACTTCGAGCTGCTCTGTGGAACTGAAAAAAGTATAAAAAGGTCTCTTTTCGAAGAAAAAATTACCCACAAAAATAAAAAATAAAGTATTTGAAAAGTTGCCTTTTTGTAAGCAGTAATGAGCTTTGTATAACGCATGCACGGTATGTTCGATTTTAGTGGCATATATAGCCTTCAATTATTTTGAACCAATTAGAATGACTCAGAAATCTGTACCGGCTTCAATCCAAATTAATCCCTTAGCTGTAACTCGATTTTAGAATGTCCCTCGGTAGTGAAGAAAGACACCACGAATTATTTTTAAGAAATTCTTGAAAAAATGGCAAAGATATGGGACTTTGGAATTTTTGGTATATTTTTTTTAATACATACCTTTGGTTCTATAGTGAACCAAATTAACTTCTTAATGCCTGAAATTTTTTGTAATCTTTTCAATTGTTTGTCACCTGAAGGTCTGACTGTGTTCTACAAGGTCTTTTAGTTTCATAGTGGGACGATACACAAATATCCGTATGTAACTTCCTACACGGTGAAATCTGCACGACCGTTGTATTTCGCATGGGATAGAATTAACACTCATTTTTGGGGGATTTTCGGAGCTAGAAATTACATATCCAAAATGACCACCAGGATTTTTAAAAATTATTTTTAATAAAAATAATTATTTTGAAAATAAAATTGTAAATTTTCAAACACAGGACATTAAGGTAAACGCTAAGACCTTACATTCAATATTATTCTATAACTTTTTAGCATATTCCTCATTCCGAAAATTAGTATAATATGTAATAATCATTATTTTTAATTTTTAAAAAATGTATCAACATTTATTTTTTAATTTTTCTATTCATATATCCAACGACAAATACGATCTGGAAAAATTCTCCACCACGTTCAAGAATTCCAGTGACATGCGGGCGACAGGTATTGCGCATAATCTACGAAAAATAGATAACAAACAAAATGACGTGAAACATGCACCGGCAGTATCCATGCGTACCGAAATTTTTGTACAAATAGCCCAGTTTTCTCGGTTACTATCTTCGCAAATAAGTTCATATTTCAAAAGTCTCCCGCGTGGAAAAATGTCCTGGCAGTCTGGTTACAGGTCTGGATTTATCTAACAGACTGTCATGTCTGAAAGATCTGATCTGGCCCAGGTCTGACGCCAGTTTGGCCCAGATCTGACCTTATCTAGACCGTCTAGTCTGGAAGGTCTGGTCTGTCCCAGGACTGGCGCTGATCAGCGAGCCAAGAATAGAAAAAGTTCTAAGTTCTATCAGTCAATTTTTTTGACATATTTCGAAAAAGTTACAGGGTATCTAAAATGATAGAAAATAAGAAATTCACACTATCAAAACAAGACTTTTCTTCTTATCACCTTGACAGTGTTACGTCATGGCCTGTGTTACACGCAGTGATTTTCGACTCTGTGTTATTATTTAAAATAAAATTATCGTCTCAATCTTCCGAGCGGCTGGAAGATTGAATCACGGGATCTTTCTCGGTTTAAGAGGTAGAAACTCACCTTCCTTATTTAATCTTCTTGATTTAAAATGAGGAACTGGATATTAGTGTAAGGAGAAAAACATTCTAATTTTAATACAATTTATTATACGTTACCAAGATATAAGAAGATGATCGTAGAAGACAACAATAAAGAAATGATGCACCTATATAATTTAACAATACCGATATATTTATCGGACAAGAGAACAAAATAAATTTAATTTCGAATAAAACAAAACTTTACACGATAACTCTGACTTTTGTCCAAGATGCAGTCTGAGAGGAAATTTAAACCGTTATTTGAAAAACGCCTTTTCAGCCGCGAAGGGTCTGCGAACATAAAAAAATCGTACCTTCACGTTGCCCTTCAAACGAACTCCGGAGAGAAATTATTAGTTAAAAATCGGAACTTGAACTGATGAAAATTAAAATAAGACTGACTTCGTGAGGATTTTCAGCATAGGGCAAAATCCGAGTTGCCAAGGCAAATCCTCCCACTCCTGGATTTTGGCAGAGCTGATTTGGAAGGGGCACTTTAGGGTGGTTCCTTATTAGAAAAGGGAAGGGTGTCTCGAAAGTACAGTTTAAAATTTTGAGTCACCCAAACTGTAAAATTTTTCGTGATTCATTTTAAAACTAGGGTCTCGACCATACCCTACGGAGAGCTGACTTAGGGTTTTCGTCGAGATTTGAAATTATTGTAAAAATGGTCAAAGCTATTTCATTTTATAGATTCATAAAAGGATGAGGAGTAAAATGAAAAGGAAAGTTGTGCCAATATTCCAAGGTCCTGTGGACAAACCTAAGCAGACGCAGAGTGAGGTCCATGCTGTCAAACCTCTATTAGTTTAGAGAACAGAACATGTCTACACCTTAAATATAAAATAATAATGTGTGAGGAGATATTAAAATTAGGGTTAAACACATACTGTATGTTATGGAAACAGCTTTCGTGCATACACGCAGTCATACAAAAATTGAAATTAAACGGAACAATGGGAATTAAACTTAAATGGAGAACCATACATAACAATTCTGTGAGGCTCTTCACTTGGGGTGATCGCTAGAGAGATTGATCAGCAACCTGGGTCGGAGCACTGTTGCGGAGTAAACGTGTCATTTAAATAAATAACACGAGAATTCCAGATCAATCTAAAATATATATACCTAACACTTATATACCTATCCACCTCATACCTATATTCCTACCTACCGTATACCTATATACCCATATACACACTACTATTCTCCAACCGAGCAAGTCACGCCCACCCCGAAAGGGAAATGGCTTAATGGTATAATAATAATAATAATAATAATAATAATAATTAAGATCCTCCTGTATACCTCGTCCTAAGACATGTAAAGAAGGACATGTGACCTCGAGACATCCCGGAACGTAACAACAGTCTGGTCTGGTCCAGGTTTGGCGCTGATCTGCGAGCTAAGAAGAAGAAAAATTTCTAGATTCAATCAGCAAATTTTTTTTTGACATATTTCAAAAAAATTACAAGGTTTGCAAAGTGACAGAAAATAAGAAATTCACACTATCAAAACAAGACTTTTTTTCTTGTCCCACAATTAGCCGGTTACCAGCTCATAACTAGCGGCTCACCAGCCCATACCTAGCGGCTGACCAGACGGTCTGGCCTGGGGCTAGCCAGAAAAAACGTTACACTCTTGCCCAGGAGCAGGCCAGACAGTCTGGCCAGTGTCAAGACTGCAAACCAGACCGTCTGGTCTGGGCCAGGCCAGCGCCAGAACATTTTTCTACACAGGCTATTGTACGATACTTCGTGACTTTTACGAAAACGTCAAATGTCCATCGTCAATAATCTCTGGAGACTCGACAAAAAAAGCAAAACATTATTGTCAAAACTGCCACAAATTTGGGGGAACAATAGCGCAACACAGAGACGATGAACAAAAAATAATATTGTTGACTTACCTGTTTACATTTCGATACTCCCGATTCAGCAACAAGGCTACTTGCAGGCAACCCCCGATACTCTGTCTAAACCGAGAGTCGGTTGTACTTAAACAAACAAAACTGTCGTTTCTGCGGGAAGGAAAATCCTCACGTAAAAATATCAAAATCTCTGCACCCCCAAAAAGTGACCGCATGGGCAGCCTAGTTAGTGAAGGGAATTTACCTCCAATTTTTCGATTCTACTGTAACTGGGGAAAGTTACAAACAGTTTTTGGAGACAAAGTTCATTCCGCTTGTAAAAAAAAGGGGGCCAGTTAAGAAATTTCACTTCATGCAGGACGGAAGGACGACGCCCCAACGCACCCAAGAAGTATTATTCGGAGCTGTACATAACGTGTATGGAAATCGAGTGATTGGTCTGAAATACCCCAAGTTTTCTCAAGGGGGAATGGAGTGGCCTCCTTACTCGCCGGATTTAAACCCATGTGATTATTTCTTGTGGGGTTACATCAAAGGACATTGCTATGCCAATTAGTTATTTTCACTTCAACCACCAGCTAACTTCACTTCGTTGAGTGCTAAGGGCAAACAATGGACCAAATGCATGGGAAAAAACTGTATTTTTGTAATATCTTCGTAATGAAGAATAATTATTGTCATTTTATTATTTCATTAAATAGTTCTTAAAAAATAAAAAACTATTTTTCAAATACACTTATAAAGGAAAAATTAGTTTTCACGAAGATATTAGCAAAATAGGGCAAAAATGGACCGAATCCCATGCATTTGGTCCACTGTTTTCCCCTCAGCACTCAACGAAGTGAAGTTAGCTGGTGGTTGAAGTGAAAATACCTAATAACCCCAAAAACAAAGGAAAAATTGATATCAGCCATTGAGAAAGTAGTTAACGGCATTACAACTGACGATTTGGAACGTGCTTTGTACGGTTTTCGAAAGAGAATTGATTATTGTGCTAATTATAATGGTGCGCACTTCGAAAATATCTATCATTAAGAATTTCAATTTCGTTCACTTTTCAAAAAATATTTTGAAAATTTATTTAAATGGTCTGATTGAATTATAACTATATCTGAATAAAAGTGTAGAATTCCCTCTTTTAGATGAGGTTTAACTTTTCCCATTTCCTGCATGCGTTAAACCATAAGAGCTTTTTTTCCCAACTTCCCATGGGACACCCTGTAAAAATCAAAATAATTGATCAGGGACATATTATGATGAGAGGAAATCCCAGCAGTCCGTCATTTGAAAAGATGCAGCTCAGGCCAACCTCGGAGTTGGGTGAGAAGCGCAAAGAAGTAATCTAAATCTGAAATTGTGTACTTTGAACCTAAAATAAAATGATAAGGTACTTACAGAAATTTTAGAATAAATAAATAATATAAATATAAATAATATCTTTAAACTTTTAAACGGATGTTCTTAGCAAGAACTTATCATAACAATTTTTAGTACCTTTATACCTTAAATAGGAAAATTTTGAATCCCATATTTATCATCAGTCACAAAAATTAAAAATACCAAGATTCATGTTATTTTTATAACATTGCAATTGTAAATCAGTTTTTTCTGGACTGATATCAACCTACAGAGTATGAAAAAATACTTGCTAGAGCGGAAGTACCAATTCAAAGTCCTTAAGATACTAAAGAAGAAAACCAATAACATTGATATCATATAATAATAATAATACCTTTTTTTGGCAACAATTACAATAAAATTGAAGAATTCATATCACTCAGCACAGAATTTTTTCAGTCTCTAGAACGATATTAACGTCACCAATTTTCAGCAAGTAATGAAATTTACCAAATTTAGTTAAACTGCAACTGGGGATTGGAAAACCAATTAAAGCCGAGCAAGAACTGAAAAATTTCCAGTTCCGATATAGTCTCTTTTTAAGATTCTAACAATTAGATCATTAAAGTATCCATCCTAGCTGAGCTTAGGACTGAGTTCAAGAATTCGAATAATGCTACGTCCATGTATGGGTATTGTTATTAAGGGTACGGAGCATAAAGGGGATCATAAACATTGATGGTCCAATGGGGCCGGGATTTCCCGGCCATTAGACCGGGAATTTTTCCGATTCTTTCTTAGCCGCAAGTCTATATGCAACCGAAATGAGAATATCTATTTTATAAAAATTTAAATGATCCGATGAATTCAGTCATTCGATTTCGGGGGGGGGGGGGAATCAATACTTCGCGCCTCCCTGGCCGATTTCAGGAAGGGGGGCATTGCCCCCTATGCCCCCTAGGGCTCTGCCGCCTCTGGTCAGCTATTAGCATGCATCTAAATTCAACAGAAATGGTTCAGGCGGCCCTGTCTGTTAACGTTCGGATTGTCTGGATTTACGGTGAAGGCCACTGCAAGCCATGCCCGAAACCGTCCGCAATTCCAAGTTCCAGTGTATAAAGAATTGTGAGGCAGTAAATCAAATGAATATTTTACGTAATTTTGAGCCATTAAAAATGATTGAATAACAAACATGTTTAACGAAAATTTTCTTTGTTCCTAAAATTACGAGTTTATTCTTAACATACTAATGTTATAAATAATTTTCGGAAATACAGTTCATTTATACATATTTCTTGCAATACAAAAATTTAACAATCAGTCTCGAATATTAGAAAGCTAAAACCAATTTAGGGTAAGAGAACCTATTATATAACTTCCATGAATGCTATGAATTCCGTGAATTCCATGAATTCCGTGAAATTATTGAATTCCGTGAATTCCCTGAATTCTTCGACTTCCATCAATTCCATGAATTCATGGAATTCAATAAATTTCGTAAATTCCTTAAATTTCATGAATTCCGTAAATTCCTTGTGCACAATTTTCGGCTTATAAACGCTACAATGCATGTATTGGAATGTTCGACGGTGGCTTCACCATTTACAGCACTTACAATACATGTATTGCAATTTCGTCATTCCAATACCGTGTTTGCAATTTTACCTTACGTTTGTATTGTAGAAGTGTTGGAGAATTCCAAACATTTTCAACAGTGTATTTTTTTGTGCGGGATCCTTTACAAATTGCCAAAAAATTTTGAAATTCAGGTTATCCAAAACTTTCCAAAACTTCCCAAGTTTTTCAGTAATTTATGGTAATAATTTATGTTAAATTATAGTAATTTATGGTAACCTATCGCTTCGAGTTCGTGGATTCTGTCAAACAATCTGTCAATGCGATCAATTATTATTGATCGCTTGACGATTTTGATGGCAAAATGTGAGCTCATGAATGTATAATTTTCATTATTCATCTCAATATTCACTTTTGGTCCTTCTGGCGTCATCGTGCTGAAAAATAACTACTTTACAGGCATCGAAAAGGTAGAAATCATGCATGTGTTATATAAAAAATAATTATAATTCAAAATAGAAGATTTGAAGCAATTTAAAACCCTCCAAAATCAAATATTTCATACATATTCGCATTAAATACTGCATCATTTAAAATAAGAACAATTATAGGTTCAGTTATAATTCACATTGTTTTACATGTAAGTTAACCCTTTGCATGTTCTTCTCGAAACAAAGAATAAAATTCTTCCTATTCGGAAAAACAGAAAGATCTTGACCTGAGCTTGTCTAGTTCGAATCTGATTCAATCATAGCTGGCTGAATCGGATATTTACAGTTGGATATTTATATAATTGGTAATTGAATATAATTGATTATCCAGAATGATGAGTACTCTTCACTGAATGTGCAACTGTCATGGCGTGAACTTTGAAATCTCATCCACGCTTACAGCAGAACACGTAAATAGGCTTTCTTACGTGATTGCTGATCAATGACCTTAATGAAATATAACGTCATAACATACTCAGACCACTGTGCGTGCTATCAGCACAAATCTCGCGACTATAGTTGCAGTCAGATATTAACATGTAAATATGTGCATCGGTATGCGGTGCAAAGCGAAATATGTATACCTGATGCACGCAACGTGTGTCGCAATTACCGAGAATTTGCATATTCTTGGCGCACCGCATCTACAATAACCGATTCCAGACAATTATTATGCCTTCGACTGAGAATCGTTTCCGCCTACGGATATCGTTCTTGTTACACTCTCTTTCCTTCTTTTTACGGCATTACACGAGACATGCATATATATGACTTAAATATATGATGTAAGAGATTCTTTGCACCAGTTCACTCTTCTCTTCTACCTTCTGCGCTCAGAAAAAAAGTTTGCTTGAATACAAAAAAAACATTTTCTGAATTTGATGATCTAGTTTCTTTATTCGACGAATAAAGAGGGGAAAACGAGATGGCATGATCTGGTCTCTAGTTCTTCTTCATTGTTTGCCCCTAAATCAGACTTGCACTATAAACAATTTCTGTTGGAAGTAAGGTAACTTTCCAATACATAATATTGTGGTTTTCAAATGCTGGCATTGTTATTATTGCCATACGTGTAATGCAATGTTTCGGAAGAAAGTTAAAAAAATCGAAATCCGCAGGCACGGAGAATCGAACCCTACAGCCAAGCTCTAATTCGAGTGTGTTACCACTAGACCAGTAAGGCACAATTCTCTTCTTAGAGAAACACACATGTGCTAGACGGGCTAAAGTGAGTATATGGAAACATTTCAATATCGGTATTGTAAAGTACTTGTATGGTAAACGGTGCGTATTCATTGGAATTTCAATACACGCATTGGAATTTCATGTTCCAATACCGGTATTGCGATTTTACCTTACACTCGTATAGTAAAAGTGTGGTAAAATCCCAAACATTTTTAACAGTGTGCTTATTGAAAATTTCGACGTCGTAAACTACGTTCTGACACTACATCAGAAACGACGTCGTCAATTATGTCGGAAACAACGTAGGATCCAACGTACGTCGGAAATTGGGAGAGTAAATGACGTAGTATACTACGTAGTTTACGATGTCGTGACTTAAAACAAAAATTTGGTGTAACTAGTTGCTCTTTTATTAAAAAGGACCTTTAATTTCACAAAAAAAGTTCCTAGAAACCTGTAAACATAAGCGCGAAATTCATAAAGACAAGCATTATCAAAATAGTTTTCTGCATAATTGTCACATTACTTTATCACAATATATACAAGTTTAAATATAAGATTTGGTCAAAGTTCTGTTTATTAGAAGTGGAACTTTTTCCAAATAGAAAATTGTAGGCATTTGTAGGGAACTTGCAACAAATAGACTTTGAGTTCGGAGACCACGCCACGCATCTGGCGTCACACACGAGAGTAAACCAGCGCGTAGTTTGCGCTTTTGCACTTTTTCATTTTTCACTTTCGAGCATTTATTTTAAATAATTTTGAATAATTGACTTTTTACGAAGTTATTTACTTAAAATACCTTAATAGATAATCTTGAACTCGAGAATGGCGGCGGCTATATTCCTTCCGTTGTTCCTGTTCCTGTTTCCTTGAAGAAACAAAGCAATGGAGCCGGAAATATTTGATAGGTCGATCGCGGAGTTGCAAATTCTCAACTTCACGGTTATCATTATTGCTCATTAGTAAAAAAATACATAAGTTAAATTTAAGCGCTGGATCTGCTTAATCTCGTGTATGATACCGGATGATTCACCCAGAAAAAAATTCTTTATTCAACAAAATCATTTTGTTGGTCGCATTGGGTTGATTTCAGAAATCAATTTGATTAAATGAACAAAATTTTCGTTCAGTTGACCGAATTCGTTTTCTTCAGTCAATCAGTGTTTTTGGTTGAATTTTTTTGTTGGTTTTAGCAAATATTTTATTTATTCAACAACATTTTTTAGTTGGATCTACCAAATCATTTAAGAGATCATTTTACTAGAATCAAGCAAAAGATTTGGCCGATTCAATCAAAATATTTTGTTGAAAGCATCTTAAAAGTCACGGACGCATGGGATTGGTACGATCGCAGATACTCCAACACTGTTAAAAAAACCTGATCGAAATTTAATATACATGTGAGTAAAGTCATTTGCACATACCGTACATTAATTTTAATATACCATCATGTTGTAAAATTAATATACATGTATATTAAAGTCGGTAAAACAGAATGCGTGAAAACAACAAGTCCTTTGATACCTTCAGATCTTGTCAAATTTAAAAAAATAAAGCAATAACCTTACATTCGTCGACTAAATTCTTACTTACAATTAAAGTGCAACGTACGGGTGGAATTATTCCTAAAATTCGCTGCGAATGTTAGAATTTTAACGTGAGTACAGGTGCTTGGAGGTTAGGTTTCTTAATTATTTGTTTAATTGAACTTGTCTCTGAAAAACCAGTGTAGTTCACATTCATCTAGGAGAAAATATTCTTTTTGATCATTTATAATTGAAAATTGCTGCCAGAATTGTTTTTAATTTTTGTAAAGTGCAAATATCGGACTTTTCTGATAAATGATCAATATGCGGTATATGAAATTTAATAACATAGTCTCTTAATGGCGATTCAGTATACCTAGGTATTAGATTTAATATACAAATGTATATTAAATGTATATTAAAATTGCAAACATTTTTAACAGTGAAGTTAAGATGACAGTCCACGTGCGAAAGTTTGTAGCGTCGTGAAAAAAAAAACATAAAAATATAATCCGTTTGCTTTTGCATCTCGGTGCTCCTTATAAAAATAAGTGATCCGGAAACAGAATCAATTGGGATTAAGTGATTATGTGAAAAATACGCAAGATTACTTGAATCTGTTGGATTACCTAAGATTGCGTGATTCAGTTTTTTTATAAAACAGGGTAACGATTTTGTGAATCAATGAATAAACAAAGGATCCTGCACATTTATATTGCAAATATCTTATCGTGCAATTTTCTCGTCTTTTGATATTCAGTAGTTAAATAAAATACTGAATAATTTACATAAGATGACACAATACCATGGTATAAGCCATTTACAATGTAAATTGTGATGGGTCCTTTATGGTTAGATGAATTACAAGTTTTGGTTAAATTAACCAAAATATTTTCCTAAATCAGCAAAAATACTTATTACTTGAAACCCGCTGCTGGCGACGCGAGCCCGCTATCGTGTTTATTCGCTATACAAATGTGTGTGCTTCCCGCTTGAGAGTGAAATGACGCAACGTCGTGACGCAGTTACCCAGCTAGGCCGTTGGGGTACAACGCCTTACCGCTACGCGCCTGCTTTGTCACGCCTGAAAGAGCACCGCACATCCCTCCGCAGCTCCTCTCATCCGTACTCGCGGCGTCAATTCTCGCAAGTCTCCAATCCAGTGGGATCAAATCCAAGTTCGACTGTAATTTTATATTTTTAATAATTTAAACATCCGATCAACTGAACTTTGAACAAATCTTATATTTGAACTTTAATTATATCGCAATAAAGTGATGAGCCATTTATGCAGAAAACTAAATGATTATGCATGTTTATGGATATGATTTTTATGTTTACAGGTTTCTGAGAACTTTATTTGTGAAATTTGTGAATCTTTTTTTTAACAATAAACAAACTATTTGAACCAAGTGTTTTACTCTTTTACTAAGTCACGACGTTGAAAACTACGGTGGAAATCACATCATAATTCACGTCGTATACTACGCCGTTTAGTATCCCAATTACCGACGTAATGTACGACGTCAGAATTTTCAATAGAGTTTTCTTCATTTCTTCACTTTTCGTAAAAGAAAAACTAGTCCTAAAATTATTAATTTCTTAAGCCTTTAAATTGAAAATATTTCTCTCAACATTATTTATGATCCTTCTAGATAGTAACCTTTTATCTAAGGCCTGCATGATAAAAAGTCCTCTAAAGTCTTATCATGTTGCACTTGGTTTTTAGGTTTGTCTTTCATTTTTTGGAGTGCAAGTTCACTTTTGTGTATCGAAGTGTCTAGGCACACCGAAAATATTTGGGCTCACGAAAAATATTTATACTACGATAATCGCATTTCGGTGAACCTACACACGGTCTTTATGTATTCATTAAACTTGGTTACACTTTGTTTACAACTTTCTGATTCAAAACGCGTTCTTTTTTTCGCTTTGATTTGAATAATTATGCATGTATGATCAATTTCCTCCTCATTATCTAGAAAATAGACATGGTATTGACAGGAGGAAAAATTATGATTGTTGAATAAAAAACGCGGCAAAAAGCAGTTTTATGTTAGTTGGATAGATTCTTTTAAATACAATGGCTCCGCTGTGTCGGCCAACAAAATATCAGAGGAGATAGTCAAGAAAGATATTGCATAGCAAATAAACGAACATAAGTATTATTTTTTGCTCTCGCCGTTTGTGATAAACGAATCTATAAAAAGAATACGTCGTTATGCACTCATAATATTTTTAATTTAGATCGGCAGTAAAAGGATTAGAGATAAATGGAGCAATAACGAGATTTGAGAACAAAATTAATGAAATTAATTTCATTTAATTATTAAAATAAATTTAATTGTAATAATGAAATTAATTTAATTTTATTAGTGCAATTAATTTAACTCTAAACATTGATTTTACTTTTATTTTATTTCAACCTTGAGAATTTTTTACTTAATTCAGACTGCAAAGTGCATATTCGGAATATTTGATTCATTTCAAACAAATTTATTTTCAGAAACGATATGCAAGTTACCACTTACTATTAATCTATTTAAACCGCGTCTAAAACGACCAACAATATTTTAACACAATTATTGATCTCTTCCAATTTTAGCACAGATTCTTATCTCACTCGATAAATATAAACCCGGACAAGGTGAACAATATGTTATACATTTAAGAATATACTCTCGTACTGAACAGGATAGTAATCTTTATTCTTCATTCGGAAATAATTATATTTCATCATGCCATAATGACTGACTGTTGTATGCATTGAAAGTGTCCTGTAAAGAAAATGAAAGCAAACATTATTTATTTTCATCATTTGCATTCTGATTTTCATTCCCGAGAAATTCGATGATCATTGATTTTAACTCAAAAAAGGACGAATGTTATATAGATACATATTTACATAAGATTGAATGATCATCTGTACTGATTTTTATAGTAGTACGAGATATAGATTACGACATATATTTAAGATATCGCAACAATGTCAGATGACGCATTACAAAGTAAAAAATTCGAATTGTTAATAAACAGCATGAATATTCACTTTTTTATGATGTGGATACTTTTTCCGATAAGAGTTACAATAAAAGAAGGCAAATAATTCAAAAAGGAAAATTATTTAAGACTTATTGTTTCATAGAGTTAACTAGTTCATTTGAATGAATTTAAATCAAGAAAATATTTGGCTGAACTATAACGGTAAAAGTACATTAATAATTAATGTCTAATATCTATTAATTTTAGTAGATTTACTGAATGAATTATGCTCGTTATAAATAACGTTTCAAAAGTTGATATTGGATGGAATATTTAATTAGGTTATTGTAATAATAAGAGCGTAATATCAATGTCAATTAAAAAAGTTTTAGATGAAAAACTTGTATTTTTTAAAACTGATACAGGGTGGCCACAGTTAATGCCGGCAAAATATTTCAAACCCCTCACCTCGACCCGATAATTTGTGTGTTCAATCAGGTTCGTGCCTAAATTTAGAATAACGCCTGCAATTTCAAATTATTCAATTTTAAGGTATTATCCGGATAAATTCATACAAAGAGCTGTCAATACGAAGAACACATACATGCCCATTGATGACGCTCCAACTTCACGTCGTTCAACTAAATGCTTGTGAAAGTTTCTAAGCTTTCGGACCTCTCTGTTCTTGCATACTTTCAGAGCTCTACTTCATAAACGAAATGGAAAAAAATTCTGAAATTTTTACAGAATCCCTGTATTGTGCCCTTCAATCTTGTCGAAGTTTTTGAAAAACATTGTCAGAACCGCTTAGGCGTTTATTTCGAGAAAATGCAAGTATTCTTGTCACCAATCACAGCAGTTATATATATTTTTTACTTAATTTTATTTCCGTCTCCCCACGAGACTTGAGAAAGGGGAAGGGGTTTGACCAACCTTATTTCTGTGGATAGACAGAGGGGTGCCTCCCCCCAAGAGAAGCTGGAAAGGGGATGTGGTTTGACCAAAATTATTTCTGTGGCCAGACAAAGGGGTGCCTTTCCGCCCCTCACGAGAAGTTGGAAATGGGAAAGGGTTTAACCAACATTATTTCTGCGGATAAACAAAGGGGTGACTTTCCGCCCCCCCCACGAGAAGCTGGAAAGGGGAAGGGGTTTGACCAACATTACTTCTGTGGCCAGACAAAGGGGTGCCTTTCCGCTCTTCACGAGAAGTTGGAAATGGGAAAGGGTTTGACCAACATTATTTCTGTGGCCAGACAAAGGGGTGCCTTTCCGCCCCCCTCACGAGAAGCTGAGAAGGGAAAGGGGTTTAACCAACATAATTTCTATGGATTGACAAAAGGGTGACTTTTAGACACTCCGAAGAGAAGCTGAAAAGGTGTTTAACCAACATTATTTATGTGTATACACAAAGGGGTGCCTTTCCGCTCGAACGAGAAGCTGGAAAGGGGAAGGGGCTTGACCAAAATTATTTCTGCGGCCAGACAAAGGGGTGCCTTTCCGCCCCCACGAGAAGTTGGAAAGGGGAAGGAGTTTGGCCAACATTATTTCTGTGGCCAGACAAAGGGGTGCCTTTCTGCCTACCACAAGAAAATGGAAAGGGGGTTGGAGAGGGGTAGGGTATGTTAAGAGTTAAGATTATGTTAAGAGTCAACATAACTTCTTGATAAGCATTATTTCTGTGACCAGGCACAGGGCTGCCTTCTCGCCCCCGTCGAGACATTGAAAATGATTAATCATTTCTTCAAATCTTTGATATGATATGATACTTGAAACGTTATAATTGAAACATGGGGAATTTTATACTAACAGGCCCAAAAAAGCCCCTTTAAACTAAAAATAAGGCTGCACTACCCGAAGAAACTGAAAAGGAGGCCAAAATGCCTTAAGAGGCAAAGAACATGAAAGAAAACCAAAACGGCTCAACTCCGCATGAAAATAGACTCAATTTTTGTGACTGGCATAGTAAATTTTAATGTCAGCAACTTACTTACGGATTTAAATGCGCTGATTACGAATATGATCGTGAAAATTGGCGTGAACGACATCTTCGAGTGGTGCCTTCCCGCCCCCACAAGACATTCGATAGGGTTAGGGGTATAACTTAAAGTATTCATGTGACGAATCACAATTTTTAAATATCTTTGATATGATATCATACTTTAAACGTTATAGTTGTAACGTGTAGAATTTAATCCGAATTCAAACATAGAAACACTTAGAAAGCAAAAGGGTCTGATAGGCGAACAAAAAGAGAAACTGAAAAAGGGGCCAAAGTGCCTCAAGAGACGAACAAAACAAAAGAAAAACAAAAGAGTTAAACTCCCCATAAAAATATGTTTACTCATTTTTTGTGACCGGGATAGCAAATTTTAATGTCAGCAACTAATTGCATAAAAGGATCCGCGCTCAATTTTCTAACCCGTCGTCGCCACTAAAACTCGCAAAGATGTTCTGCAAGGTTGCTTTCCGCACTTCTCCTCGTGAGAGGAATCGTCGCATCCATCACAGTAAAAAAAATTGATCAAGTTTGTTGCAGAGCATTTTGCTCAAACGATCATTCGACTCTTGAGATCATAATGAGCTGTCCATTCGGATCACCTTGATCTTCTTTTTTGGGTCATTTGTCAGACTAAACAAAATGGCTGCCAATTTTTGGCGCCGATGTCATAACGACATAATAACCTACAAATTTTATCTAACCGCATGCCAGTGACAACTGCACTTAACATACCATTAAACCATTTCCCTTTCAGGGTAGGCGTGACACTACCCGATTCGGGTAGTGTTTCTAGGTTTTTCTTGTAGTTATAAATAACTACAAGTGTGGGCTCACCACACCCACGATGTGCCAACAGCACTCATGTTAGTATTCTTGAATGGTCACCCATCCAAGTACTAACCGCGTCCAACGCTGCTTAACTTCAGTGATCTGACGAGAACTGGGTTTTTCAGCGTGGTATGGCCGTTGGCCATAGATGGCCACAATATGGCCACACATAGATTGGCCACAACAGATAATATAAACAGATAATAATAATTAAACCATCTTGGTTTAATTTGATATATGATCCCGCATCAGATCATTATGATCTCCAAAGTCGATCATTCATTCCGGCCATTCAAAATGCTCTTGATTTCGGTATCATTTTTGTTGCATATCAAAATGATATTGATTTCGATATCATTTCGAACATTTTTTTAATGTGATCTCCAGGAAGATTCAATGTTTTGAGTGTAAGCATGGGTTTCGCTATTCACAAATTCCTCGGAATAATTCACAGTTTTATGAACATAACCGTGTTCTGCCAAGTTTATGTATACTGTTAAAAATGTTTGGAATTCTCCAAAACTTCTACAGTACAAGCGTAAGGCAAAATTGCAAACACGGTATTGGAATGCCGAAATTGCAATACATGTATTGTAAGCGTCGTAAATCGTGAAGTCACCGTCGAGAATTCCAATACATCTATTGCAGCGTTTATATCGCTGCATGATCCGTTGCATTTGAAAACTACAACATTATGTATTGTAGCGTTACCCTACATTTCGGAAATAAACTTCCAATACATTTAGTGGAAGTTTTATGCGGAAATTTTTAACAGTGTAGCCTTTCCCGCAATCAGTGTGGATCTCTGATCCCTCAGTTACATGTTTTTCAATCAGAGCAATCAAATGATCTTGATCTCATTTATTGTCGGGACATATTTTTAAGCGATCCTGGGAGGCATGCCCCCTGTGGATCATGCCGAGGATTTATAAACCCTCCACCAGACGTCCTCTCTAATATTTTCGGCGACCGATCTTACATTCATCAATTTCGACGACTTCGCCGACACCACCAATGCGACCTTCCTGTTCAAGATTCTCGTCAAGAGCAAGCGTGCACACCTCTCTGCAAAAAGAAGAGCGATCTGCAATAGTTTCTCTAGAAACTTGCTGTCCTTCCAAAAGGCTGCTCTCTCTGATGGTTTGCTCAAAACTGAAATTCACTGCGAAGCTGTATGGAATTAACATACATGAGGCTGCAGAAATATGAGAGTTTTCAAACCATGTATTTTCCGCAACAGTATGAGAGTGAAAGTATTTTCCCTTTTTCTGACAGAAAAATTCACCGCAGGTTCATTTTTATTCGCTGAGAGCCATTTTCTTCTCATGCTTACAACAGAATCGTTCCGTTGGAATAAATTCAATATCCCGTAACCACTGAAGTGTCTTATCTGGATCTTGAAAAATGAGACTCAAACTAAAAATGTTGTGTTGCTGATTTATCCTGAAGGTAGGTTTAGAACCTCCAAAAAAACGAGAAACTAAGAAAAAAATACTTTCAGAACGAAACCTCTGCACTCACCTTTTGTATTATACAGGGCGGCAAAAAAGTATAGAAACCCCTAGAAATATCTGTGGTTTGTTAAAAAAAAACCAAGGTAACCCTAGGTAACTTTTAACGAGGAATTCAACGGTGACCTTGGATTTGACCTTGAACTCATTTTAAGGTCATTTTGAGGTCAGCTTTGTTTTTTAAAAATAGGAACCCTTACTTTTGGTACCAGAATCGAAAAGAGCGGGAAATTTTACGTTCGGATATGTGTTTAGGTCAAGGGTTAACGTGATCTCTACAGGTCAAATAAAGGTCAAAGTACGCTGTCATAAGACCTCGTAGGAATCTAGAGGAATGAGTGAAAAATATTAACCAAGGTCCTGGGTAACTTTCAACGAGGAATCCCATGGTTACCTTGAAAATGGGTTTCAAAGTTATCTTTGGATTCCTCGTTGAAAGTTACCCTGGGTATGACCTTGGTTCATTTTGTTCACTAATTCTTCGAGATTCCTACGAGGTCCTATGACATTGTACTTTGACCTTTATTTTACCTTTATTTGACCTGTAGAGGTCACGTTAACCCTTGACCCAAACACAAACCCGAACGTGAATTTACCGCTCTTTTCGATTCTGGCACCAAAAATAGGGGTTCCCATTTTAAAAAACAAAGCTGACCTCAAAATGAACTTGAAAATGAGGTTTAAGATAAAATACAAGGTCACCGTTGAATTCCTCATTGAAAGTTTCCTAGGGTATGATCTCGTATTTTCTTAACAAACCACAGAGATTTCCAGGGGTTTCCATACTTTTTCGCCACCCTGTATGATCGCTTCAGTTCAGTCGACCTAAAAATAATAAGAGCACGTAACCAACTGCTCCTGAAGAACCGTCAGCGCGGACGGAGAAGAAAGACCTATCACTTACTGCACTCAAGCCTGTTACATGTACTAAATTTCAACAGCTATTTTCTCAGAAACTATTACTCCTAAAGGAAAAGTATTGAGAAAAAAATGTATATTTTGAATGGGTCTATAACTTTTCCGAAATTTTCTATATATACCGAGATAAATTCGAAAAACCATAACTTTCATGAGTTTTCTATATTTTTCGCCATTAAAACCAAATAAGCCAATTTGTAAAATACATACGTTTTCGGCAGGGGCTAGGCATGAAATTTTCATCTTTATAATCAAATATCTCGCGAACTTTCACTCGTACAAAAAATAGATGAATCATAGAATGTGTATTTTGACTAAGTCTTCAACTGTTGTTAACATTATTTTTTGAAATTTTTAAGTGTTCTCGAGATAAAAGTGAAAAACCATGATTTGTATGGAGTTTTTATGGTTTTCAATATGAAAATCAAATTTGCGCCAATTTTCACTATGATTTTCGTAATCAGCGCGTCAAAATACATGAATATACGGAGTTTACGAAACATCGGAGGTAAGGGCTATTCGAAACTACACCCCAAATTTTTAATGGTTGATTTCCGAACACTTGATTTTCAGTTATTTTGTGTTAAGCGCTTAAAAATAGAAATTGTCCAGTTTCTAATATCTTAAATTTAAAATCTTTAAACTGTAGTCTGTAGGTTTGACATTTGTTATCAAGGTTTGGTTGACCGCCCTCTAAGATATGTTAGTAGATAGGCTAAGCTGGTTCTGGAGATAATCACCTGGTAAAACAGTTATCGGCAAGTTACCGACAGTCTGTAGCTTAGTCGGTAAGGTAGAGCACTGGAACGAATCCATGACTAAGTCGACAAGTTGGGTCACTGTTTTACCGACCGAGTCGGCTACAAGTTTTTTGTGCAGATGGTGCTCGTGGGATCGGGGATTCCCCTGAATTCTCTACGTTTCTAGACATCTCTAAGATTCTTATTCGTTGAACTTTCTAGAACTTTCCAACTGGTCGGTAAACAGTGATAGAAATTTCTAGAAAGCTGGAACGGTATCGTGGTTTGCTTAACGAGGTGGGTCCCTGCAATACCAAACAAGAATTAATTTCTGAGAATCCCCCGGTTTTCAAGAAATAATCGAATAACCTGGCAGGAAAGATCAGTCGATATTATGAACATCCACCTAGAATGGTACATGTTTAAAATTCAAAGTGTCGAGCCTTCCAGAAATTTTGACGTGATCTCTGACGATTTTCTATACATCGAAGTTTTCAGAAAGTCTGACGTATGACGCGTGGTCTCGATACATCTTCTAGTTCTAGAGACATCAACGCAGTTAATCATAAAGGTCGCTCATTCTCCTTACCCCTTAATCTATTTAGATTCTAGGAAGAATAGTTCGAAATTTCTGTAAGATTCTTTGCTCGCAGGGCTCTTGCCTGCCTCCTAGAACCGTCGATATCCCTGTAAAAAGGAGAGCATTGAAGTAGATTATATGGCATTGAAAAAATCGTACACTATAATGCCTATAAATCCAAACAAATTCCGTTTTTGTCTGAATGCGCTTCATGGCATTAGACAGTTTTCGTTCGAATCATTTTGAATCACACAAAAAAATTATGGCATTAAAGTGGCTTCTTTGTGATGCCGTTGATTTAATGCCATTAAATGCACTTGAATGACCATATCAGTTTAATGCCATACAATGCCTTCAGCGATCGAAGGCATAGAATGGAACTAATGCCGTTCAATGCTGTTGAATTACCAAATAAGCCGAATGCCATTTAATGCTTTTTCCGACCGGATATATCGAATACAATCAATGCATTCGAATGCCGTTAAATCAACATTCGGACAAAAACGGAATTTGTGTTGATTTATAGGCATTAAAGTGTACAATTTTTTCAATGCCATATAATCCACTTTAATGCTCTCCTTTTTACAGGGATGTGATCTCTACATAAATTCTAGGAAGCACGATTGATTCAAGTATGTATAAGGATATAGGTTCTCTTTATCAAACTTTCTAGAAGCATCGATATTGGATGTAATCTTTACCTGAATCCTAGAAAGAACAATCAAAGTTTGTAGATATTTTGATGCAGGGAATCTCGAAAGCAATAGCCCGTTCTAGAAAGTTCGATCGTTCTTTCTCGAATGTAGGTAAAGATTACATACAACAGGGCTTCGCAGTATATAAGGCTGTGGAGTTGAGTTCTACAACATTTAGGGTTGTGCATTCAGAATTCTATGAAGCATATAAATGCGCACAACATTTCAGTGGTATACAAGGTTACGCAGTAAAGTTTGACAGTACATAGAGCTGCGCAATGCACTTCTATGATACTTATTGATGCGCAGTAGACTTATTAGAAACATATGGATGCGCAGTAGTATTTTACAATACATAGAGTTGCATGAGTACACTTATATGATACTTATAGATGCGCAGTAGACTTATAAGGCACATATAAATGAGCACAGCATTTCAGTGGTACACAAGGATGCGTAGTAAAGTTCTGCAATACGAAGAGCTGCGCAGTGCACTTCAATGCCACTTATGGATGCGCAGTAGACTTATAAGGCACATATAGATGCGCAGTACAGTTTTCTGACACACAAGGCTGTAAAATTGACTTCTACGATACTTATGGATGCGTAGTAGACTTCTGTAGCACATACTGATGCACAGTAGTATTTTACAGTACATAAAGCTGTATCTAATCAATTTAATTAATTTAAGAGAGTTCAGGCTAAATTGAATGAGTAACAAGAGCATGCAATTTGAATTCAACCCAACGACGTTTGTAGAAGTCCAGCACTGAAAAGAACGAAAGCGAGCAATATTTTAGATTTTGAATTCAACCCAACAAAGTTTGTAAAGTCCATCGCTGAAAGGGACAAGGGCCTGCACTTCATTGGATCTTGATACCAACCCAACGTGTTCTGTAAATATCCAACGCTATAAGGAACGATACTTAAAAAATTTACAAAATGTATAGCAGCGCCATCTATCAATAATTTAAGTAGCTAATGGTTTGAACTTTACTACTATTTAAAGAAATTAGAGTGCTACCTAATCTTACTAACTGATACTTAACTAAGAGAACAGGTTTGAATAAATTTCGACCTTTAACCCCTTCGTTGGCATTGACGCAAAATGCGTCAAATTTTTCCGTGCCCTGTGTGGCATTGACGCAAAATACGTCAATCATCTTTTTTCCTATTTAACTTACTCCGATTTTGCATTCAAGTCTTACTCGGGGGTTTTTGTGGTCGCTGAATCTGAATCTGAAGTCAAAATTTGAAAATTCAAAATTGCGGATCCAATATGGCGGACGAAAATACAAAAAAACGGTTTGATTTGGATAAATCTCAGTACCTACTGGTTTTTGGGGTCACGTAATTATACAAATTAAAAATAGTTAAAACCAAAATTTATAATGGTCAAAAATATTATTATGAAGCATCATACAGCAGCATTTTCGACTTGGTTGAGAGTAGGCCCTGTACACCAGTTCACTAAATCCATCTGAATCCTCCTCCTTCATCTTCTCATTTTCCTCCTTCTCCTCTTTATTACAATCAACATCATCATCAACAGCTTCATTATCATCATCAGGTTCTTGATCTTCCTCCAATTCTTGTTGATCCTCCTCCTTCTCATTTTCATCTCGATCTCCATCTTTCTCGTCCATATCAACCTGCTTCCCATCTCCAACCTCCTGCACTTTGGTCACTACTGAACTACTACTATTAATTTTGTTCATTACTGTTATCATTTTTAGTCGTTTCTTGAGATGCTGGTAACTTGAGAGGAGTAAATTCATGACAGTTACTTTCGTCATGCAATCCTGACAAGCAGAAGTCATCTTGATGCTGAACAGTGTGTGAATGTGGCTATAGTGAAGGTGGAGGTGGTGGCAGTGGTGATGGTGACGGTGGTGGTGTTTTTTTTTTGTAGGAGGTGAGAATGCAGTTACGCACTGAGTGTGGGACTCAACCTAAAAAACAGTAATACCCACTAAACTCACCTCCTCTTCCTGCCAACCCATGTCCTCGAAACCGCTTATCGCATTACTTCAAGGACATGGGGATGAGGCCATATAAGCCCTGCTTCGGCTTCCAATTTTGAGTGCCAGCTTGGCATTCTTCCAACTTCCATCCAACCAGGATGCACGCATCGTCCTCAGTAGTGTGGTGGTACCACACAACGGGCGCGTCGGCATTTGACATCCTGGTTGGGTATGTTTTGTTAGGCAGCACGTCCTTGAGGCTTCCTCGACGCGGTTGCCTCTCGGAACGCCCTGCACCTCATCGTCCCCGGCTGATGATCTGTCCGGGGCTCTTCTTTGACTGCAGTGCAGAGGAAGCACTGCGGCGTGCATACACACGCCGCAGCCTTATGGCCCTCTTTACCGCATTTCCAACAGGCTCTTCTTCGATCGCAGCCTTTGCAAGCCGCTGCCATGTGGCCGTAGCCAAGGCAGCGGTAACACCGTATCACTTCCGTCTCTTTCCCGACGCGACAGGACACCCAACCCACCTTCAGGTGTCCCGTAGCTAGGGAAGTGTAGATCCACCCCCGCAGAGCCCCGCATGCGGGCGTAAGGTCTCAATACTCTAGGATGCGACCTGGTATCCTAGAGACACAATTCGGAACACCATACACTGGTGCCATGCAGTTTTCGGCACGGTTGTTAACACCTTAACTTGGGTGGTTTTTTCTCGGTGTGTCCTTCACCCAGTCTGTTTGGTCCGCGAGGCGTATTTTATTTCCGCCTTACCCTCTGTTTCCAGCGAGCATTCCCCTATCCGCCACCTGGGGACGCGCCACGTATGGGTTACAGACTCCCACTGTGGTGGAGGTGGTGGTTGTGGTGGACGTGGTGGAGGTGCAGAATGTAGATGGTTCAAGTGGTTTAAGAAAAGGATGATAACAAAGATACTTTGGTTGATAGAATATTGAATGGAAGATTTGCTTCTGAAGTAGTCGTAACTATGGTGATTGTGATGAACATTCAACTACCTCATTGCTATAAATAGAAATGTAGCGAAAGCAGTTCACCAGTATTGACTGAGCTGCAGTCACATCAACATGGATTTCAGCGAGCCGATGGATACTTTACGTCCAATTGTCAAAACCAGTAATGCGATACGACGGAAGCATCGAATGCTAAAAAGGTGTAAAGCCTATAACGGAAGTATGCTAAATGAAACTTTGAAGCCTATAGTGACACCACTGCAGAGAGTAGTAAACATTACTTAAGATTTTACCCGTGAAAAAGTTAATCAAGTGTTGCCCGAATCAAAGTCTGAAATTAAGCAACCACCGCTTGAAGGAAACGATGAAGTCCAACAATTATCACCTGAAGAAATTGAACAAGAGGAGGATGATGATGATGAGAACGCATCATTTATGACTGCTCTTATGATTGGCGATACACCTGTCCATTTTGGTGATCAATTCATTTGCGTGGGAGATAAACAGTATTTAAAAACTGTTGGCCTTCTCGAATTATTATTTAGGCAGGCACCTGAGAAGTCTTATATAAGCTTGAGCGACCTAAATAACTATAAAGACTATCCCTACTATGATGATCCTATCGAGCTGGTTGATCGTCTGCGTTTGCTCCTAACTTTACAGGCTGCAGGGAACGAGCATTATACCAATGAAGTCCTCTTTATTACAGAGGAACTACGTGAGGCAGGTTTCATATGCATACATTAGGTAACTATACATCCAGCAGCACCACCACCTCTGCCACCTCCACTACCACCACCAACAACCACCACAACCGTCACCATCACCACTGCCACCACCTCCACCTTCACTATAGCCACATTCACACCCTATGCAGCATCAAGATGACTTCTACATGTCAAGATTGTCTAAAAGTCTATTCCAGATCCGATACCCTAAAGTGGCAGCAGATGTACTCATGCCAGAAAGCAAAAAATCTTCCCGTCAACGTCACTGGGTATGACGAAAGTAACTGTCATGAATGTACTCCTCTCAAGTTGCCAGCATCTCAAGAAACGACTAAAAATAATAACAGCCATGAAAAAAATGATAATAGTAGTAGTTCAGTAGTGACCAAAGAAGAAAATGCTGAATATCATGATGTATTTTAGTCTGTTATGACTAAGAAAACATAGAAGGAAGATGAGGAGCAGGTTTATATGGACGAGAAAGATGGAGATCGAGATGAAAATGAGAAGGAGGAGGATCAACAAGAATTGGAAGAAGATCAGGAATATGATGATGATAATGAAGCTGTTGATGATGATGTTGATTGTAATAAAGAGGAGAAGGAGGAGAATGAGAAGATGAAGAAGGAGGATTCAGATGGATTTAGTGAACTGATGTACAGGGCGTACTCTCAACCATTAACTCTTATCATTCATTACAAAGTCCCGTGTGTCAAGCAATTGTCCGCATATTGCGTCAAAGAAACATAATATTTTTGACCATTATGAATTTTTGTTTCAACTATTTTTAATTTGTATAATTACGTTAAGAGATTATTTTGATGAACTAAGTTAAGAATCTACATTGTGAACTCATGCTAGGTGTTTTTTCTTGAATACACAAACATTTAAGGTTATTAAAGGTCGAAATTTATTTAACCCTTGTGTTGCCACCCGGGTACCCATCGGCATACGTTTTGTTAAATAACTTTCTTTCTAACAAAGATAGGCTGAATGCTTCTCGAATCTACATGATTGAACCGATTCTCTATCGAAATTTGCATTGCACATATTTTTAGAAATTTTTTAGCTTGAAATATTTTGCAATTGAAAAAAAAGCACGGCTGAGCCACCCGGGTACCCCGACAGAAAACCTGAGCCACTAGAGAAATCCTGACCTCGGATTTGGATTCAACACGCCAAAAACCTTCGGAAAAGTATATTCGGGTTCCTGGTGAAATATTTTTGCCAATTTTTGTCGGCCTGTGTTATCCAACGCGCCGCCAGACACCGCTCATAACGCGTACTTTTTCGTTCGTTTATGGAGGCATGAAAACACGCCATTTTATGATTGCGTTCTAGGTAGGAATACTAGGGATACCTTCCTAGAATATGAATAATTAAATATTGATTGAATACACATAGTTATTTCAAGTTACAATGGACTTTTAACAACAATTTCGTGGGCGGGGTACCCAGGTACCCGAGTGGCAGATGCTGTGAGTTTTTTTGGGTGGCAACACAAGGGTTAAACCTGTTCTCTTAGTTAAGTATCAGTTAGTAAGATTAGGTAACACTCTAATTTCTTTAAACAGTAGTAAAGTTGAAATCATTAGCTACTTAAATTATTGATAGATGGCGCTGCTATACATTTAGTAAATTTGTTAAGTACCGTTCCTTATAGCGTTGGATATTTACAGACCACGTTGGGTTGGTATCAAAATCCAATGAAGTGCAGGCTCTTGTCCCTTTCAGCGATGGGCTTTACAAACTTTGTTGGGTTGAATTCAAAATCTAAAATATTGCTCGCTATCTTTCTTTTCAGTGCTAGACTTCTACAAACGTCGTTGGGTTGAATTCAAATTTCATGCTCTTGGTACTCATTCAATTTAGCCTAAACTCTCTTAAATTAATTAAATTGATTAGATACAGCTTCATGTACTGTAAAATACTTCTGTGAATCAGTATGTGCTACAGAAGCCTACTGTGTATCCATATGTATCATAGAAGTCCACTGCGCAGCCTTGTGCACCATCAAACTATACTGCGCATCCACATGTGTCATAGAAGCCTACTGAACATTTACAAGTCTACTACACATCCATAAGTATCGTAGAAGTCAACTTTGCAGCCTTGGGCTGTGTTCTAGAATTCACTGGGAGTACTGGAAGCACTGGTGTGACGTCATGTTAATAACTGTCCGAAAAGGGGGGAGTGGGCAGAAGAAGTGGAAGAAGCACTGGTGCAGTCCGGCCAACGCTGAAAAAATAATCACATGCAAGTCCGCGATTGGTTTAGGAGAAAAATGGACGCCATTTTTCGTGACGTATTTCGCAGTGGTTTTACTGAAAACTGAAGCACGTGTAATAGTACTGGCAGCCGGAAGTTTCCGAAATATTTATGCAAATTTTTAAATCAGAGAAATCGTATTACAACTTTTCGCATAAAAGCAAACATGTATGAATGAGTATACAGATTTATATGAAAGTAATTATTATTAAACAGTATTTTTATGAAGTATTCTGCAGTAGTCGAAGCGTTGTGATAACAAAAATCTGAAATTATGTATCTTCGAAATAATGATATAATTTTTATATTACAGGGACCGCAACGGTTCAATGGTTCAATTTTAGGTAAAAAAGGGGATTTTTTTCCTAAAAAGGGAAATTAAAACGACATTTCATTTATGATTAAAAACTTTTTATATCATATGGGTATCTCGTGAATATTGAACGAAATTGCTCTCTGACAGAATCGCCGTTTCTTTAGCAAAATTTTTAGTTACATATTTTTGTTTTATTCAAAAATAATTCTATTACCTAGATTTATGACTCATGTTTGAATTTTATCAAATCATCATCACTTATCAGTACATACATTTTGATTCCTCTTTGTCATATTTTTTCTAGTGTAATCTTTTTAATGCAGAACCCTGAGTTGTCGAAAGTATTTTGTTAAGTAAGCTAGAAAGAAATAGTTAGAAACACACACAAAAATGAATATCTAAAAACCCTAATTTTTCTAATTATGAAGATAAATTTCTTTTTAAATACGCGAAGTTTGCTAGCATGTGAAACCAAACATATAACAATCAAGTTCAAATCATAAAGTTTATTAGAGGGTCCTAATATACGCTCCTTTTCGCATATTACCTTAAATTTTTTATTTCCATAATTTTGTTTCCACATAGCCACAACTAAAGGGTTGCAGTACAGAACTAGATACCCAACAAAATCGGAATTTTTCAGGAGAGCGAAATATTATTCTGTAAAATCGAAATCACCATTTAAAGATAAAGTAAATGTTTACTCACGAGCTGGAGTATTTTTGAATTGAGGTAAAAAAAGTATGATTAAAAAAATTATCCAGTTCCGAGAAATAAAATGTGGAAGTTTACAATCTCAAAGTGACAGGAACCTAAAATTGGAATAGGCTCAGTTGCACATCACGGTAAAATGTGCATTTTTCAGTTTCAACACAAAATAAAAATTTACTCCCGTGATGTTGAGTTGCTTAATTGGGAAAAAATGAGTTTCATCAAAAAAAGTTAACCAATTCCGAGTAAATCATTCAAGAATTTGGAGGTTCAAATTTCAGAGGTTTTGAAAATCGTCTTTGAATAGCGAATAAAAATTCATTTCTGAATTGAAAAAATAATAAAATCTTGCTCCCGAGATATTGGGAGGCTGAGTAAGAATAAAAAGGTTTTCATCAAAAAAAATTATTCTGTTCCAGGAAAATAAAGATTTAGTGTGACGGTATCGCACTGTAACAGACGATTTTTTGCTGAAAGGTCTATAATAAAAGAAGAAAGGTATGTTTCTTCATGAATAAAAAATAATAATTACAAAAAATATCGTTTCTGATCACAAGGCAAAAAGTAAAGTCAAAAACAAACCTTATAAAAGTGGCTTTTTGTAGAAAATGAAGGGACTTTCTTTGAAAAAAGTATTTCATTAATTTTTGAATTAAGAACTTTTAGGAAGCAGTATATGGTGAGAAAAAGGTTCAAAAAAGGTAAGACGTTAGAAAATAAATAAAAAGAAGACGAAAAAGATGGGAGGCAAGTTATCTGGTTTTGAATTATCATTATTTTTATTACTATATTTACAATGAGATTTCGAACAAATACTTTTAACATAACACGTATTTGATTTTTAAAGAATTTTTCATGCAAAAAGCCCATTTTCAGCAAAAATGTTGGTTATCTAGTTTTGCACTGCACCCCTTCAACTAACTATGATATTTTTGGTTCAGAAGTTATTCTTTTTATTAAAAAAATTATTATTTAGTTGAAAATTTATAATTTTGGGTTGAAAATGTAATTTTTTTTGTAGAAAATTCATCTTTTTGGATTGAAAATATTTAACAATTTGGTTGACATTTTTTTCCTTTTTGTCAGAAGAATCTTTTTCGGTTGCATATTTAACTATCGTGTTCAAAATTCATATTTTCGGGCTTAAAGTTCTAACTTTTTGTAGATAATTAGTTTTTTTTTTTAATTCAGCAATTTGGGTTGACGTATTTTTTCTTTCTTGTCTAAAATTTCTTTTTTGGTTGAAAAATAAACTATTTTGTTGAAAATTTGTCTTTTCGGATGAATTCAAGTGTTATTTCTGCCGAGGCTTCAATTATTCATCACAAATATATATTAAACAAATGTCATAAAGGAATATTAATAATAATTAATAATTACTCATGGCATTTTTTTAAATAAGTTCTTTTGAAAGAAAATCAGTACTGATATTTAGTCAAGTTTTTCATCTGAAAATTAAATTTTTAATTGTTACAAACGGTTCATTAAATAAATACGCAACTGTAAAAGTTTTGTACTTGAGTATGTGCTTTTTTCACTCCAACTGTTATAATAGTTCCTCCTCATTGATATTGTAAGAAAAAAGTTTAGCGAAAATGTAACAATTATTTTTGTCTATAACAAATAGTATAAACAAATGACAAAAAATGAACATTTCTTCCAGAAAAAAATCACTTTTTCCACTGGATCTTTTTGAAAAGTAGTTCAAAAGACTTTTTCCATGAAGAAATGTTAATTTGTCTTATTCGTTTATACTATATGTTATCAGCAGTAATAATTGTTAAATTTTCGCGAAACTTCTTCCTTACAATATCAATCCTAAGGTACTATGATAACAGTTGGAGTAAAAAAGCACTTATTTAAGTACACAACTTTTACAGTTGCTTATTTATTCAATAAATTGTTTATAAAAATGGTGAGATTAATTATCAGCTTAAAATTTTGATTAAATCAGTGTTACCTTGCTTTTATCATAACTTATTGAGAAAAAAAATGCCACAAATAAACGTTCCTTTGGGGAATTTGTTTAATATATTAGTTATAAACAATTTTTTATATTCACTTTCAACAAATTCGTGTGGTCAAGAACCATTTTTGAAGGAGTTTCATTGGTGTTCAGGGAGAAAGAGGAGATGAAAACCTAGAGAAAAAAATTAAAATTGAATATTTGTTGAACACTGTGCGGCTGCATAATTTGTACTTGGTTCAATATATTATTAAGATATTTAACTGCTCTTCTTTTTTTACCTAACAATGAACTGTTAACACCTTAAGAAATAATAAATGAATCATTCCTTTTAAAATTTACGGCTTGAATATCGTTTACTGAATGGTGGTGCCACCACACGGAAAATTTAGAAGCACGGTTAAAGCAAACATTCCACGGATATCAAACGAAGAAAAAAGGTTTAACGATTAACAACTTGCGTTTTTGCCTCGTGAACACGTCTTAATTTTTCTTTTTCTCGCGGAACATTTGTACTGAACATGGGAGACTCAGAGAAACTGGTTTTGTTGTACTCTGTATAATTTATACGTACACGGTATTTCATGGTCAGCCATTTTAATTTCCCTCAGTCTCAGTACACATGGTCCTAAAGCTGGTAGCACTTGTACTGTCAGCCAGTTTCCGAACGAATTAAAAGAATACTGGCAGTGCTAGTACTGACAGTGAATTCTAGAACACAGCCTTGTGTGTCAGAAAACTGTACTGCGCATCTATACGTGCCTTATAAGTCTACTGCGCATCCATAAGTGGCATTGAAGTGCACTGCACAGCTTTACGTACTGCAGAACTTTACTGCGCAGCCTTGTATACCACTGAAATGATATGCGCATTTATATGTGCCTTATAAGTCTACTGCGCATCTATAAGTATCATATATGTGTACTCATGCAACTCTATGTATTGTAAAATACTACTGCGCATCCATATGTGTCTAATAAGTCTACTGCGCATCAATAAGTATCATGGAAGTGCATTGCGCCGCTCTATGTACTGTCAAACTTTACTGCGCAACCTTGTATACCACTCAAATGTTGCGCGCATTTATATGCTTCATAGAATTCTGAATGCACAACCCTCCCAGTAAAAAGAAACTAATTGGGACGAATTGAGAAGAATCCGCCAGGAGCCCCGTGAATCTTGCTTTGTGACAATCTCGAACTGGAGATGGTGGTGAATTCGTGTAAATTTGTGAAAAGTAATAAAGTCTTCAAATATCCTATTCGCCCGAATAATTTTTAGGGGATATAATTCATTTGAATGCGTCAGCACGAATTATTTTCAGCGTCCGCCAATTCACTTTAATTCGCGAGATTTTAAGTCAAGCCCCAATTCGCCAGAATTCGCCAGCGCGAATACAGTTAAAGACTGGCCTATTCAATCGAATTCGTAAGCTATAACCAACGCGCTCGGCATAAAGGATCCGTTGTTAATAAATATCAATGAGTCCCGTAGCTCAGTGGTCGCCCTCTGGACTTTATACACTTGAGATCGCTGGTTCGAGTCTCAAGGCATGCAATTCTTATTATTTTTTTTCGAAATGACCTCGACCACAAATTAAAGCGAATTGACACGCATTCAAGTCTTTCTGGCCCAATTCGTTTCAACGAATCAGAAAGCAGAATTCGGGCGAATTTAAATATGTTAATTCACCGCAATCCTCCCGCATTATTTTTTTTTACTGGGCTAAATGTTTTAGAACTCAACTCCACAGCCTTATATACTGAGAAGCCCCATTCTATGTAACCTTTATCTACATTCGAGAAACAACGATGGAACTCTGTAGAAGGGCCTATTGCTTTCGAGATTCCCTGCATCAAAATATCAACAAACTTTGATTATTCTTTCTAGGATTCAGGTAAAGATTACATCCAATATCGATGCTTCTAGAAAGTTTGATAAAGAGAACCTATATCCTTATACATACTTGAATCAATTGTGCTTTCTAGAATTTATGTAGAGATCACATATCGACGGTTTTAGAAATTTGATGCAGGCAAGAGCCCCGTGAGCAACGAATCTTACAGTAACTTCGATCGGTCTTTCTAAAATCTAAATAGATTAAGGGGTAAGCAGAGTAAGCGATCTTTATGATTAACTGCGTTGATGTCTCTAGAACTAGAAGATGTATCGAGACCACACGTCATACGTTAGACTTTCTGGAAACTTCGATGTATAGAAAATCGTCAGAGATCACGTCAAAATTTCTGAAAGGCTCGACACTTCAAATTTTAAACATGTACCATTCTAGGTGGAAGTTGATAATATCGATTGATCCAGGTCGTTCGATTATTTCCTAAAAACCGGGGAATCCTCAGAATTTGATTCTTGGCTGGTATTGCCGGGACCCACCTCGTTAAGCGAACCACGATACCGTTCCAGCTTTCTAGAAATTTCTATCACTGTTTACTGACCAATTGGAAAGTTATAGAAAGTTCAACGAATAATAATCTTAGAGATTTCTAGAAACGTAGAGAATTCAGGGGAATCCCCGATCCCACGAGCGCCATCTACACTAGAACTTGTAGCCGACTCGGTAGGTAAAACAGTGACCCAACTTGTCGACTAGGTCATGGATTCGTGCCAGTGCTCTACTTTACCGACCGAGTTAGTCTGTCGGTAACTTGTCGATAACTGTTTTACCAGGTGATTATCTTCAGAACCAGCTTAGCCTATCTAGTTATGTTATATGGAAATACGTTTTGAATTAGGGACTATAAATAAACTAATCATAATTTGGGAAATAATCAATTGATGGTAGGTATTGATGAGAATCAATAATAATAATATCGCCTGTCATTTTTATATACTTCTTAAGACACCCATCTAAGTTTTATTGTTTGTTAGATACATCCTCGCCTTGATGATGATGCTCGGTACGATTAGTTCACTGATAAATTTATTGTATCAGTAAATCCTGCATGCTTTTATATTACTTTTGCACAATCATATATATAGTTAAAAGTTTGTCATAAGGACAACCGCAGGATTTCACCGGGAGCAGGTGCTAATCTGAAAAATTGCACCCGCTCCCAGCGAAATCGCGGTCACATTTTAATGATGATCCTCGGTACGATTAATTCACTGATAAATTTATTGTATCAGTAAATCCTCCATGCTTTTATATTACTTTTGCACAATCATATATATATATATATATATATATATAGTTAAAAGTTTGTCATAAGGACAACCGCAGGATTTCACCGGGAGCAGGTGCTAATCTGAAAAATTGCACCCGCTCCCAGCGAAATCGCGGTCAAATTTCAGCTGTAACCACGTCTCACGACCGTGAGATAGGTGGTTACAGTCTGCCACGAATTCAATACGATGATCCGGCAAAAGTCTCGTGCACCCTGAGGACACGAAGCAACTCAAGGACGACCGCCCTCTTTATTTTCTCCACAAGTGTCTTAGCTTTTTAATGACACGCAGGGATGCTTTTTAGGCTATTGAGAGGTTAAAGCTTGGCACCTCCAAGAGCGCTGATGATCAGGGCGATAAGCTTAACAGAATATTTCGGGTATAACCGTCGCAGCTCCCTTATAAGGTCTTTATACCTCTCTTTCTTTTCTTTCTCCTTGGCTATGACATTTTTGTCAGCTGGTGCCGAAAATTCGATAACGAACATGGTTCGTTTCTGGAAGTCAAGAAGAAATATGTCAGCCCTCGAGTGCGCAACAGAAACAATTGTCGAGAATATGAAGTTCCAGTATATGCGGCACTTCTCATTTTCGACAATCGACTCTATTTCCCTAGGAGCGTTTAGCGGAGCGGTATTTGGGCTAATGCCGTAAGAGTGACAGAGATGGTAATAAAGCACTCTTAGTTCCGCATTTTGCCTTTGGATGTAGGTCGTTAGAGTGGAAAAAACACCGTCTTGGCATGCCAAAATGAAACCCTCCGTGCCCGACTTCAATCCGGGTGATTTAAGGAAAGCAAACGTTAGCTCATACGACATCGACTGATCCTCCAAATTTCTGTGGAAGATGCCGTGCATCTTCTTGTCGAGGAGCTGTTCGCAGAAGTTTTTCTCCTGTGCTTTCTTAATCCAGGCCTTCAGGAGTGAGTACTCGAGATGGATAAGATTTGATGCATTTTGCTCACCTTTGATATTGATTATTGTTTCAGCAGCCTCCTCCGCTGCTTTGTACAGAAACGCCCCTTTGCCCACTTCTTTATGTTTCCTGACCATTTTAAGAAGAGTGTTTTGTCCATTTGTGACTATCTGTGCTGTACCCAAAATAATCCTGTTGTGAAGACATTCAAGATTCAGTATTTCGCGTCCACCTTGACGGCGTGAGATGTAAAGTCGCGGAACAGAAGATTTAACGTGCATGCTTTTGTTCATGTGCATAACCCTTCGGGATCCGATATCGAGGGATCTGAGCTCGTCCTTCGTCCATGGAACCACTCCAAATGAATAGAGTACTACCGGGACGGCAAGCATGTTCGTCGCAAATACTTTGTTCCTTGCTTTTTTTACGATTTACATCTGCCAAAGCTCTCGCTGCATTATACACATTACAATTGATAGTCCAGAGGTCGGATTCTTCGGAAAAATGTCCACGAAGCTCGTCATCCAGTTCAGCCAGATCTTTGGGCTTGAGAGAAATCTGAATGTTGATGTTTCTCCGGGTCCTGAAGCATCGCTCTTCCTCTATTGGATGTCTGCTCGCGGTTGGTCTCAGTGACGCCTCTCTTTCTCTGTTGCCGGCTTGTTCTGGCTGCGGTTGAGTAGGCGCTCCGCTTATATAACCCCTTTTCCGGAGCTCCTCGGCACGGTTTCGCAGACGTTTATGCGAAAAATGCAAGAGCTCTGGGTGATTCTCGCACCACAGAGTATGCAGTCGTGCCATGTAACCTTTTCGTTCAGGGGCCATACTGGTATCATAGCACTCCAGCAGGCCGTCCCTGAGTCGATCCGTCCACTTACAAGTAATGAGATTCTGCCGGTCCATCACATTGACTCTGTCTTGATTGTCCCCACAACTCTAGGGTAGTCGGCATTGTTTTGAACCGCACTTACTACAACTATGTTTGGTGTTATCATTGTTGTTATATATATATATATATATATATATACACATAGGCATTTAGAAGAATATGGTTTTTAGCCTAATGCTTGGGCAATTTGCCAAATGCCGGAAAATAGAGTAATAGACGACACCTGTGTCGACCTTATATACATGCAATTCCCTGTATCCAAGCAGGATCTGCCTAGGCAGTCGGCTAAATGCCTAAAGTGACCTTGGCAGTTATACGAAAAAACTACTTGGAATACTATCCCCAATATTTTCCTCAATTCTCTATTCAAAATTGAATTGTAAGAGATAGTTGCTACATCAATTCGAAAAAAAAGGATTATTTAAAATTGAAGAAAACGTAGCGAACCAAAAAGAATTTGAAAAAATGTAACCTATTCCATAATAATCAAAAAGAAAGCAATAATTCGTCTAACTGCCCAGGTTATTCTAGGCATTTAGCCTTCAGCACAGACAGTCGGCTAAATGCTTGGATCCAAGGAATTAGACGAGAGAAAGGAGAACGCAGATGCCATAATTTTTTAAATATCTACGACATATGTATCGAGATATATATGGCGTTAGCACTTTCTGAAACTGAATTGTTAAAAATTCAACTAATTAAATCAGTACTAAGGATTTCAACTGACAAATCAGTTGTTTTTTATTTCATTGGCTGAAATAGTAAAATACATTGTAACAGTCTCACCTAAACTGAAAATCGTGATAAACGTTGTATTTTTTGTGTAAGGGCCCAAAATGTTTCCAATTTCAGAATAGACACCATTTGTATGTCCGACACCTCCTTCCTCCCACATACCAGAAGAAGCCAAAAAAAATTTCGACTGTATTGATAACAGTCTTTACAGCCAAATATGTTCTTAAAACAGGAGAAATAAGACGAATTTTTACGAAAATAGGGGGATAAATTCTTTGAAATGAAATAAATGTGGGTAATTTATTAAATTCAATTCGAAACGTTCTAAATTTCTGAAATTTCAAGACAAAATATTGCATTTTCAACAAAATGGATCAATTTTTACCAAATAGTTGGATTTCCAACCAAAAAGATGAATAATCAACGATAATGATGAATCTTCAACCATAAAAGGCGAATTTTTTACAAAATAGTTCATCAACCCAAGAGATAAATTTTTAAATGAAATTATGGATCTTCAACCAAAAAATTAATTTTTAACAAAGTAGTTTAACTTTCAACAAATAGTTAAATTTTCAACTAAAAAGAATACATTTGCAACCAACTAGTGAAATTAAAAAAAATCACTTTCAACTGAAGAGTTGAATTTTAATCCCGAAAAGAGGAATTCTTAACCAAAGAAGATGAATTTTCAATAAGATTGTTGAATTTTCAACCAAATAATTAACTTTTAAACTAAGTAATGACATTTTTAACGAAAAAATGTGATATCACTACCAAAAATATATATAGTACAGTTTTTAATCAAAAATATGATTTTTGGCCTAAAGCAGAATTTTTTCAGAATTTTATTAGCAGGGAATATATTTAATCGTTTATAACAAATAAATTTAACTAATGCACCAAATAAACATTTATTTGTGGAAATTTTTGTTTTTTGCAATAAATTCTGTCGAACACTGTTAAAAATGTTTGCAATTTTAATATACATTTAATATACATTTGTATATTAAATCTAAAATCTAGGTATACGAAATCGCCATTAAGAGACTATTTTATTAAATTTCATATACCACATATTGATAATTTATCAGAGAAGTCAGATATTTGCAATTTACACAAATTAAAAACAATTTGGCAGCAATTTTCAATTATAAATAATCAAACATAATATTTTCTCCTAGATAAATATAAATTACACTGTTTTTTAAAAGAAAAGTTCAATTTCACAAATAATTAAGAAACCTAACCTCCAAGCACCAGTACTCACGTTAAAATTCTCACATTCACAGCGAATTTTAGAAAAAATTCCACCCGTACGTTGCACTTTAATTGTAAGTAGGAATTAAGTCGACGAATTCAAGGTTATTTCTTTATTTTTTAATATTTGACAGGATCTGAAGGCACCAAAGAACTTGTTGTTTTCACGCACTCTGTTTTGCCGACTTTAATATACATGTATATTAATTTTACAACATGATGGTATATTAAAATTAATGTACGGTATATGCAAATGACTTTACTCACATGTATATTAAATTTCGATCAGATTTTTTTAACAGTGAATGCAAGTTGAGAATAATATTTAATCAAGATTTAAGCTAATAATTAAATAAAAAATGGTTGTAAGCAATTTATTAAACAAATAATAACTCTTTTAGATTAAAACTTTTTTAGTCTTATTTAGAAACTTAATATTTCAACAGTAAGTTTTTATGTTTCATTTAAATTGAAGATTACATTTTTTATCACAATCCGCAACCAAGACTATTCCAACTTGTGGCCAGTGTCACTTTCAGATAGTTAACTATGACACATATATTTCCTCGAAACTGGATAACATTTTTGTAATTCGATTTTTTTGGGCTTAAATCAGCAACACGTCATCTCAGAACTGGACTTTAGTCTTATCTTTAAATGGTGATTTCGATTTTATAGAATGTTTTTTCGCTCTCCTGAAAAATTTTGTACTGCCACCAACCAATTGTCATCCGATTTTAACGTTTAAAAAAAATCAATTTGAAAAGCATCATAGTAAAGAGTCATTGGAACGATATTTTTCGTTGATTCTGTAAACACAAATTGAGGCTATTCATTGAAAAATAATCAAACTGTAAATTTGTTCATAAAATTTTTTTTAAACTTGTAAAATCGCGACTATTTTCGATGAATCGTAATCGAACAGTAATAGATCTGACTTTTTATGCAAAAAATAAAAATGTATTTGTCCATAGGTACTTATTTTTTTTCCTAGTGCGCGCCGCCATATAAACTCGTGAGACGGCGCGACTCGACGCGGCAAGCAACCACGTACAGAATATAAATGTTTTCTAGAGTTCGTTGTCACTTTGTGTAACACGTGTAATTTTTGTATGCTATTACGAGCCTTTTCGCCAGGCCCTTCGAGATATAACGTTGAAGTTATGACGACTTCTGAGGATGACATAGGTCCAGAGGATATGCGTGCTTCGAACATTAATGCATTATGCTATAGATCTACTGATAATGTTGCGGTAAATTATGCGTGCTCAAGGGAGTTGATTGCTATTCAATATATATTATATTTATTTAAGAAGATGTGTAAATATAAATATCTTTAAATGGTGTAATCTTGTATTGAAGATTTTCTGAAATCTTTGAATCCAATTAAATAAATTAGTTTCGAGCAGCTGATTCTGATTTTTATTTACTTACCTCTATTTTTAATTCGATTCAAGTTACTTTTGAAATGTTGCCGCTTCTTCGGAATTCGAAATTAGGACAGTGTACAATAGGAAATTTTCTATAGTCTGTTGAATAATTAGATTTAGTACAAAATTTAATTTTGTTTTAACGTATGCACGAAATGTTCCCTTCTCGAGGTCTGTATAGCAAGCGGGAAAGAATCAATTCTGAAATCGTGGTGAAAAACAGTTATAAAAAGACTTTTATCTGAAATAGGCAGAATAAACGCTCTTTTCCTGCCCGCGGAGCCCCAGTAAAATAGCGCTTTATTGTACCACAACGAGCGGCACGTAAAGTGACAGCAAAGAGGAAGAAGTGAAGGAAAAGTAAAAGAAAAGAGTGAGAAGAATTCATTTTAAAACTACGTTAAACTACAAAGTGGATTTTTGACTTATAAAATCGTCCACGCGCGTTCGTATGCGGTACAATCATGCGCCATTTTACTTCCACTCCTTGGACAGATAAATTCGCGCTTATTCTGCCTATTTTAGATAAAGTATCGTATGCACGACGGCAATGGTGCATTATGTAACGCAGGCATGATTTACGCATTTTACCAGCATCTTTTTAGTTCTCAAAGTATCCGTTTACACAACAGGAGGTGGGAGAGCAAATGCGCATGTGCGCAGTGCAATAATCAGTCCATAATACTCATGAGCGTATTATGGGCTCATAATCGTACTGCGCGCAAGCGCATTCGCAGTCGCCCGTGTATACCATTTCACCACCATCCATGGAATCACAAACTACCTGATCATGGCTGTATATACACGACTGCAGAGTCAGTATGAAGCCAACGCATGCGCACCAGAATCATCATCATCATTATGATTATGGCCGCGTCATAATCATACATATGCTCAGTGGCGTAGCCAGTATTTCATAAAGGGAGGGGTTTGAAAGGCTGAACAGAAAGTACATTACTACTTACAGGGAAAAATTAGGATAATTTAAAACATAAAATTTATAAATGTCATATTTATCATCCTTGCGGGCAAAATTGTTTTAAAATCATGAATGAATATTCTACATTATTACGCACATCCATTAGGTTTTCAATTATCCATTAAGTAAGACTCTATTAGAGCCATCCAGTTCTATATACGGGGCTAGCCATATTCTACGTACACAGTTATTTCTGCGAGGGGGGTGGGGTGTCAAAAGTCCACAATTGTTCACAATGGTTGCCGGGGGTCATAGCCAAAATTCACGTGGACGCATGTTCTTCTGCACCTGCAGATTTCTTTGAAGAAAAAACATGAGAAAATTGAAAACTTGTACTACTTTTTTTTTTGACTTCATTCCTTGTATTAAGCTTTTGTTTCCAAGAAAATCCGAATTTTCAGCCAATTCACCGCTCCTTTTGACTTCCTCGCTTTTGAATACCACGAATATCCAAATTTTCATAAAATATGGAATAAGTCCACGTGGACAGAGGAGTCAGGGGGGTGGGGGGGGCGTGACAAGTGTTTGTCCACACGGGTTGGGGGGGGGGGGTAAATGATAAAAAATTATCCACGAGGTATATGGTCAGCCCTTAAAAGCGCGCTCTTTCATTTCAGACCGATTAAAGAAGAATCTAGTGGTTAAGTAAATATGCCTGTTTCATCGTCACGGGGGGTGGGGTTCTAACATGCAACCCCACCCCTTCTCTCATTGGCTAAGCCACTGCATATACTATATATATCTAATTTAAAAAAGCAGGTTAAACATCCACCTAAGGGTCCTACTGGGAACAACTTCTATCTATGAAAATGACACTGGCTCCCAGTAGAACCACGGTAAATTACACCTATGGCCACGTCTCACGACCGTGAGATGGGTGGTCCCAGGGCACGACGGTATGGCTTTGAGGTTACGAACCAGTGTTAGTTCCGCACAACCCACTTTGTCAGCAATACGTTATAAAAAAATATTTATCGCAATAGATCATAGATTATATTATGATTTGGAATTTTCTGACTACATGATTTGACATGGAAATACTCTACAGAGTATCATGTTTGTGGGATTTTCCCAAGTTGTAAATTGATTCTGTTGACGCGAATTCATTTCAAATCGCGCAGATAATATATGCTGAAGTCACAGAATTATTTACCATTCAAAGATGTTATTTTTCAAAGGAAATAAGACGATTTGTCTTGAAAATTTTTTGATAAAGTCATGAGAATTTGAATTAAAAAAATGGAAAACGCGGATTATCAAAAAATAGTTCAAATTTTTGTTAAAAGTGTGATATTTTTTGATATATGTGTTCTTTGAAAATTGATTGGAAAATTTTAAAATCTTCAAAAGTAACAGAATGGCTGCGGTTTTTCTGAAAATATTCAGTCAAATTATTTTAAATTCCACCGTTATTTTCTCTTGATTTTGTTTTCTAGATTCGTCCTAATATAAAAAGTATGTTTCATAACATTCTGAATTGTGCCCGCACCTCGACGAGAAAAAAGAATTTGTTTTATCTGAAAAACGAAAATTCATGTTTTTTGCCAAAACGACACAAGATATGGAAAAAGTGAAAGGAATAAAATTGTATTTCTAAGACCGTGCTAGAAAAATTTCTCTTGATACTTTTTTTTTATCTTGCGTTATTTTCGAGAATTTTGTGAAAACATTTATAAAATCCTTTGAAGTTTATTTACTTTTTCAACAATACGATTGTATGGTATCATGAGAAAAGCAAAGAACATAAATTAACATTTTCAACAACTTTTACATGAAACATTTTCCTCTGAAGTCGGCCTTTTTTAAATAATCGATACTCTTCATTTTGTTTACTAACTTTATTATTTTTTCATAAAATCGTTGTTAAAAATATAAAATCAAGTCCTTTTTGGTTTTTCATTAAAACATAAAATTGTATTGTTAAAAATTTTTTTTTAGGATTTTATACATATTTTCGCAAAAATCTCGAAAAGAAACAATTTTGTTCTTTCGACTTTTTCATACCTAGTGTCGTTTTGGCAAAAAATGTGTATTTTTGTTTTTCAAACAAACAAAAAATCTCTCTTTTCACCAAGGTGCTGGAACAGGGCAGAATATCATGAAAGGACATTCTATACATCAGAATCAGAAAGGAAAAGATAATTAACTATATTAGATTAAAAAATATCACACCGTTAACAAAAAAATTCAAACCGTTTTTTTAATCCGCGTTTTCAATTTAAAATATTGAAACAATCATAACTTTGTAAAAAAAAAAGTTTCGGCAAATCGTTAAAATACGTGCCGACCGTGTCATCTTATTCCTTTTGAAAAACAACATATCTGATTAGGTATTTTAGTACAAGTGAGTTTCCGAGTTTAAGAGTCTCAGACACTTGCAATCAGCAAACGTTGGCAAACTTTTAGTATAGCACTTTTCGTTAGTGATTTGAGAATAAGATATTCGGTACCTATCATTTTTTCAATTCACGGCTTGTGTAATTTGTTTGAAAAAGTTTCAAATTTGGTAAGTTTAAATTTTTTGTAGTTTAAGTACCTTAGGTTTTGGCCTATCGATAAATATTTAATGTACGTAAAGAAACAAATTTAATTTTACAAAAAACGTGGTTAAAGTTGAGACGGTTGTTGAGAAATGATTATGACATTTTGTTTCCTCTTCCTCTTACTAAGAGAAATCATGATGAGGATTAAACTTATGTTTTATGTTTAGTGTGATGCTTTTTTTAAACTAAAAGGTCATTTTTAAAGTTTTTGGAGTATTTTCTAGATTTATAAATGAAAAAATGCCCTTTTAAATAATTGGGAATGACAACTAGGTAAAGCCCAAATCGTTTTTTCTCCACTCTACTCTGAAAATTGAACAAAAATATATATTTTCAAATCTTGAAAATATAGCTCATAAGAACCACTTGCTTCTATATAGTTTTCCCAGAATTTTCTATTTTGAATCTTATCTTATTTTTCAACCGCACGTTGCAAAATCATTTTTGTTTGTTTAATTTCGTAATTTTGGTCTGTTGATGAACACTCAACAACAGTCATTTCATGTCATGTATACCTGCTGGGAAGGTTCAGTTTGTGGTGGATGATCATCGACTTGGTCAACGGGAAAGCTTTATACCCCAGCATCACATATACTCCAAATGTTGTAAATATTCATTTCTTCATACAAATATTAATGAATTCACAAACATTTCAAAAACTTTGCAATAATGTTTATAATTTGTCTTGTAATATTACAGACATATTCGCTAAATTTAAAGCAGGGATTCGAACGAAATTAAGGGGCATTTTTTGATATTTGTCAATTATTTCGATAAATTTATAATAATTTCACTAAAAACAAAGTTTAGTCTCAAAAAGTATTATAAGATAATGAGGCTACGAAGAAACAATCTGAAAATTATGTGGTAATTATATTTTATATAAAGAAGAACGAAAAGAAACGTAACGAATCTTTCGTTACGTTCTTTTTGTTTCTTTCGACTGCTGCATTATTTTTAAATCATTTTTCATGCTTATACTTAGCATAGTTTTCATGTCAATTAGATGGAATTTTCAGAAACAATTGGTAAATCTCAGAAAATGCCCCTTAATTTCGTTCGGATCCCTGATTTCAAAATATTTCTTTTAAGTTTCAGGTAAATAACAAAAAATTCAATTTCCTAAGTTAGAGACCAAGTATTTAGCTTATTCTCTAAGTTTCCATCGTAAGCCGACCAAGAACTAAAATTTAAAGAACGGAAGCAAGGTCTATGTCTTAATGTTACTTTTTAGTCAATTTGGAAAAAATCTACAATAGTACATTGTGCAGCAAGCGGGATCCACAGTCGATTATCAATGAGCATGAAGTTTGCCGCGCAAGAGTATTGAGCGCGGCAAATCATGCGAGTTGGTAATCGACGTATCCCGCTTGTAGCACACGATACATTCCCCAATCACCGCAGGCCAGAACGTGCGACTATGCTCGTTGAGAAGAATCTAAGTTGCAGAGAGGAGGAGTACCTGGCGGATGCGCATAGTATTACTTGTTCTCTAGTGGACTAAAGCCCATTTAGTCCACTGTGAGGTCAGCAATCAAGAAAACACGAACACTTCGTTGCAGGACGAAGGAGTACCTGGCGAATGTGCTGTTGCAGGAAGAAGGGGTATCTGGCGGATGCGTATAGCATTACTTAATTCTCTAGTGGACTAAAGCACATTTAGTTCACGGTGACGTCAACAATCAAGAAAAAAAAACTTAAATTCTTCTCAACGAGCATGTAAGTCGCAAGTTCTCGCGCGGGTATTATGGAAAAATATAAACTTGATTGACTGAGACGGAGAAAAGGGGATAGAAAGAGGTAGTCATAAATTTGGATTGACAAAGAGATAGAAAACTACAGACGGGGACAGGCGCAAGGGATAGACAGGGATAGAGATGAGTATGAGATAAGTGGTATTCATATTCATCGCATATTTCCCAGCGTCCTCCGTTAGCTCAGTTAATCAATAAAATCGGTGTACGTATATCTGGGTGGCCTATTCACTAGTGATGGAAAAATAGATGGGGAGTTAGATAGCCGCATAAATAAGGGTAAGCAGGTTATCGGTAGAGCAGGGTCCATTCTCAGAAGTAAAATTATATCAAAAAAGCTGAAATGGCAATACATAATTCTAGATTTGTACCGACTGTGCTATACGGTAGCGAAACATGGACCTGTCAAGAAAAGGATAAGAGTAAAATTAACGTGATTGGCATGAAACCTCTGCGCACAATTTGCCGGAAAACACTGATGGACAAAGTGAGAAACGAAATAATCCTCAAAGAATGTGGTGCAAAAGAGACAATACTTGACACATGGGAAAGAAATCAGTTAAAATGACTCAGACATGTTGAAAGAATGAAAGATGAATGTCTAACGGAACAAGTGTATAAAGGTAAAGTAAATGACAGTATACCCAGAGGCAAACCGCGGAAAGAATGGTTAGAATGTGTGAATGAGACCTTAATCCGAAAAGACATAAGAAGCCATAGAAACAGGAGAGCTTGTATAAAAAAATGCATGGACGTGAAGGAAGCTAGAGAAGTATGCCAGGACAGAAAAGTGTGGTGAAAAATAGTTTATAAACAGAGTGACAATAGAGTGAATGACGCCTGAAACGAAAGACCTTGGATACTAATGGGCCCGAGTGGGGAACCTCACATAACAACCTTGTGAAGCTCTTCACTTGGGGTGATCGCTAGAGAGATTGATCAGCAACCTGGGTCGGAGCAGTGTTGCGGAACGAACGTGTTATTTAAATAAATAACAAGAAAATTCTAGATCAATCTAAAAAATCTATATCTCCTTCCCAACACTACTATTTTCCAACTGAGCGAGTCACGCCTACCCCGAAAGGGAAATGGCTTAATGGTATAATAATAATAATAATCTTAAGTATACATACATACATTGATTAGCAGTTCGAACTCGAAAGTTCATTGCCTCACTACCCGATTCGGGTAGTGTTTCTAGGTGGATATTTACTACCAATGTGGGCCCACCACACCCACGACGGGCCAACAGCACGCAGTATTCCTGAACGGTTACCCCCAAGTACTAACCGCGCCCAACAATGCTTAACTTCAGTGATCTTACGAGAACTGGTGTTTCTAGCGTGGTATCGCCGTTGGCAAATCTTAAGTATAGAAATGAAAAATAATGTAAAACTGTGGACAATGGGATTGATACAGAGAGAGAGAGGGGACGAGAGGGGGATGAGGGGGTAGAGAGACTTTTAAGGATTATAAACTTTTAACCGTGCCTTGATTCCGAAATTTATTGCATTCATTTGCACATTTTAGAAGACATCTTTGTTATTCAGAATTGGTACTACACATAAAAAAAGTATAATTTTGGTTACAGCTTGTTTCTGTTACACCTTATTTTACGCTTGTTTTTAGACTTAAAGCTAAGTTTAAGCCGATTTTTTGTCTAAAAAGACCATATTTTTCTATGTATAACTGAAATAAAAAACCAAACTATTTCAACCATTTTAAACATAATTTTTTTTATTTTTGCCATATATTTTCAATTAAATTCACAAATTTTGATATAATACAGATTTTACTAAATTGAATCTGCACTAAAAATACTAGTTATGATCGGTCCAAGTCTTTTGGGAAATTCTTTTCTATTTTTATGAATTAGAAAGTGAATTAAATATGTAAGTAGAATCTGCAGTAATTTTTAATTTATAAACGTTGCAATTTTCACAATAACTTGACATTAACTTGAGATTCAGTTTTCCAAAAGATTACATCTGAAACAATTCCTATGTGAATTATGGGGGTAAGAAGAGAAATAAAAAAAAATTCTCAAGTACAGCTGAACCGATTTTGATGAAAAAAAAATATTTTATAGGTCTCACAGCAATAATGTTATAAGAAAAAAAAACGATTTTTTCCAAAAATACGGTGCAAAAAATGTACGAAATGTTCAACATTTTTTGATTTTTTTATGGGATGCAGTTGAGGCACTATTACCATTTTTCCCCCTGAATAATCTTTAAATACTCTAGAAGAACATGGCCGAGCTTCAAAACAATCGAGGTCGTACACTTTTGAAAATTAAGATTTTGAGAGCCTCACATACACTCTACAGTAAGGTGGCTTATAAAAAAACAAAGTTCGAATTTTTTATCGGTACCCGCCAGTTTTGTGCTGTTCACGAAAAAGTGACTTCCCTAACTGAGACTGAATTTTTTGTTAACTAAAACTTCTCTAACGTGTAATTTGTGCATCGATTATTTATTTTGCCCCCTCAACCCTTTACAGCATGCACCAAAAACCACCCACTGATCGTGGATCAATTATTTTGCGGTATATTGGTCGTAATTATTAACTTTGTGTAGTTTTCTCAACCCTCATATTTAATCGACAAATTAAAAGGTTTCATATGTTTTTTTATTAATCATTAATTGTTTAAACAATTTATATTTTAAACGATTTTTCGACATTTTATCGCATATTATCAGTATTCTCATAATGACATGAATTAATCAGACAATATAAAAAATTAATATGGTCGATTCAACGTGCTGTTAATTGTTTAAAAAGTTGTTTCTTATTGAAATGTAACTTTTGACTGATATAAGGCAGAGAAATGTGCCTTTTTGGACATTTAAAAAAAAATTCATCGAATTATATTATGTCTTGTAGTTTTACCACATACCTGTAATTTTTAAGCAATTCACCTATATTAATTTAAACAACCTTTTTTGACCAAATATAAAAAATATACACCTTCTCTGAGTAACATGAACCAATTGCTGTAAATCGAAATCAGCATGACTGATTTACATGGTTCTTAATTAGTGAAACCATTTTCTATACATAGTTTAAATATAACTTTTTACCGGAATAAGATAGAAAAATTATTTTTGTTTGCACATTTTTCAACAAACTTCACCGAATTCTAGTATGTCTTATAGTTTTACCATTTACACACAATTTTAAAGAATTTCCATTTGTGTAAACAACATTTTTGCTAAAACATCAATAAATTTGCACCCTCTCGTATTGATCTTAAATGTAAATCAGAAAAAGTAAAAACTTTGGCTGTTTTATAGAAAAAAGTGCTGGAACAAATTAAATTTTTTCAAACAATTATGGGCAAGTAATGAAAAGTTACATTTAAACCATACAAATTATTTTAACAATTAAAAACATAGTGAATCGATAGTGTTGATTTTTGATTTAACCTAATTGGTTCATGTTACTCAGAGAAGCTGGTCAAAATACAAGGCATAATAGAATTCGATGATTTTTGTTGAAATATTTGGCTGCTTTTCAGGAGAGACAAAGAACGTTTTATAAAATCTAATTTTGAGTTTTATAACATTTTTTGGGAGTTTTTCGAGTTGTTTGTCATAATCGAAAAAACGAGTTATAAAAAATTATTTTAGTGAAGATGAGTATTTGAATTATTTCGAATTTTTTACCTAATAATCACATTTTCGAAAAAATGTCTGTTGATTCGTTATCTCTAGATTCGTTTTGCTGTACTAGCCTTCAATTGTGCAATTGTTTACATAATTAACAATTAAAAAAAAAATCTTCCGGCTGCGCGGGCACATTCTCATCGCGGGCGGCTCGCAAGTTTGAGCGCGCCTAGGACGCGCGACTGTTGGTTCGCGCGCTTCGCGCTCGATAATGTATTTACCTTTCGCTACGCGCTCGGTCTTTGTATTTCCCCCACATTTATGCACGCAAACATTTTAAAATTAAACTCGATTTTTTATTCTCAGCTACCCTGAAAAATGTATGATTTCAATTTTATATTATTACAATTCATAATATGCATTGGTATTGAAACATAAGTATTTTCATTGTATTGTTTTCATGATTAAAAAAAAAGTGCGCATACTGAATAAAAAAAAACATTTTTGTTATTAAATATTTTATTGCAACTTGTGTCGTTTTTCCATAAATTTAATTTGTTTATTTTCAATGTTATTTTTTACAATTTAAACTAAAAATACGCATTCTAGTGTAAAGTGGTTTTGAGAAAATTTGTAGACATAATTTAGGCGAAAAATTTTGTCAAATAAAATGTTATTGTAACTTGAGTCCGTTTTTAAAAACGGTAATTTTTTTGTTTTTAATATGTTTTTATAACAAGAGTTTATAACAAATTTGTAGATCTTTTTTGGTTGAACAACTTTTGTCTTTTCATTTTTTTTGCGTCTCTTATATCGTTTTTCCAAAAGTTTAATTTTTTTATTTTTAATCTTGTTTTTTTAACATTAAAAGAAAATCCACTTGTTCTATCCTAAAATTATCAATAAAAACTTTTTAGATCCCTTTTGGGTGAACAACTTTTGTTTATTAATTTTTTTTTCGTTCCTTGTGCCGTTTTTCAAAAAATTTAATTTTATTTTTTTAAATTCATGATGGGGAATTGTATTGACCCTCTGGTATTAAATGAGATGGTGTTTCTTTTATGTATGGGCTTTAGGGTCCAGTAATAAAAAAACTGTGTTTTTTAATCAGACGTTTCGACTCATGTGGGAGTCCTCTTCAGTGATTTATTTCTAAACAAAACAATTTTACATTTTAAGTAATATGCTAAACGAAACCAAATTTACGTTTAAAAAATGTTTTTTTTTTTATAGTAATATGCTTTCGATAAAAAATAACAGTGACGAACAAAATATAATTTTAGAGATTAAAATACAATTACGACTCTTTTTGTTGTACAGTTTTTTTTTGGTTAGAAATACAATAATTTTTCTGACATTCATAAAATTAGAGAATATAATAGAATGTAATTAGTTTGTGAATAATTGTAACTAATTCACGATAAAACATAAATAAACTAATCGAAGAATTATAAATGGAACACGATGACGAAAAATTAGAAAAATGCTTTGTTATGGTAATGAAAATTCACGAATTTTTTAAATTATTTTAATTTGAAAAACAGTTTTTAGTTATCACATAATTTCTCTAATCTCACTAAAGCCCATACAAAGAAACACCATCTCATTATTTGTAATGTTATTTTTTACGATTAAAACAAAAACTACGCGTCCTATCAAAAAATTATTAATGATAAATTTGTAGCTTTTTTTTGTAAACAAATTTTGTCTATTTATTTTATTTCGTATCTTTTGTCGTTTCTCTAAAAATTCAATTTTTCTATTTTCAATGTAGTTTTTTACGAATAAAAAAAAAACTACGCGTCCTATCAAAAAGTGGTTCAAAAAGTTGTTGTGATAATCTTGTAGGATGTTCAAAATGCAACGTTTTTCTTCCTCTGACATTTTTTCATATCGTACGTTGTTTGGCTTAAAATGTTAATTTTCATTTGTTTTTTGGAATTGTGTAAATGCTACATAACTCCGATCATTTTTTTTTATCAAAAAAAGTCATGAGGATAAATTGTTCGTCTTCTCGATTACTACTAATAACCGTACATAGCATTTTTAAATTTGAAAAAAGTGGTCTCAAAAACTTTGAAAATGCGCTCACTTTTTGAATTTTTATCCAAAATGGCTGGCTAACGAATTTGACCTTCATTTTAGGACACTTGAAGAGTATTCCAAAGCCCAATCCAATACCTCAATTCTTTCGAATTGTATCGTGCTGACAGACTAAAAATCTACATACACAAAGGCACTCGCAGCCAGACGCATTCGCGAAAACCTGTTTTTTGGGTTCAGGGGATCTCAAAACGTGGACATTTGACAAAAGCGCGGGGGGGGGGGGGGTCAACTTTTACAGAAATCTAATACCTTCTCTGATGAGAATGTAAAAATATGAAACTTTTTAATTTGTCCATTAAAGATGATCTGTGGAAAAAACTACAAAAAAGTAATAATTACAACTAATATACCGTAAAATACTTGATCCATGGTTAGAGGGTGGTTTTGGGACAAGCATTAGATATTTAGTTTAAGGCAGATCACAAAGACCTTGGATACTAATGGGCCCAAGTGAGGAACCACACATAACAATTTTGTGAGGCTCTTCACTTGGGGTGATCGCTAGAGAGATTGATCAGCAACCTGGGTCGGAGCAGTGTTGCGGAACGAACGTGTCATTTAAATAAATAACACGAGAATTCTAGATCAATCTCAAATATATATACCTTACACCTATATACCCATCTACCTTATACCTATATACCCATCTACACACTACTATTTTCCAACCGAGCAAGTCACGCCTACCCCGAAAGGGAAATGGCTTAATGGTATAATAATAATAATAATAATAATAACAGGCACCCCGCGTGATGTGCTCAAGACCTTAATTTTTTTAACTATGCACTACCCCATCGATCGTTTTGAATCTCGGACATGTTTTTCTAGAGTATAAAAAGATTATTTAGGGAAGAAATAGGGATTGTGCCCCAAGTGCATTCCATACAAAAAATTCCAAAATTGTTTGAAAATTTGGATTGACCTGTATTTTTTGAAAAAAAAAAATCCGCAGTTTTCTGATATGCAACATTGTAGCTTTGAAACCCAAAACATATATTTTGTTCGTCAGTCATCGGTTCAGCCGTTCTAAAAAAAATGCTTTTTCGATTTTTCTTACCCTCCTACTCTTGTAAGGTTGTCTTCAGATATAATCTTTTGATAAATTTAATCTCACATCAATGTCAGCTTATTGTGAGAATCTCAACTAGATGCATCTATCTTATTATTAATTCCATATAAATCCGCATGCCTAGAAATTACCGACAAAGAAACACGCAGCGCTATCTTTTAATAACATTTCAAAATTCAAATGGAATGTAAGAAAGGCGCGCCGCGCACTTGCTCCCTCTGGCCCAAAGCTCGCGAACCCGCTTTAATGGCAGCCATCGCCATGACAGTCTTGACAAAAACATCATGGCGGCAGCCTAGTGACAACGCGTCTAGTTAACAGTGTTTTGCATTTTATTTTAATGCCGTTAGTTTGTGTTTCTTAATTTCCAGTAAATTTCTAGCTCTAGTAAAACATTCCACAACGGATTTATTTGTAAGAAGACAGAGGGAAGCCACAAGCGATACCCCATCAAAAGGACCACTTTATGTCATTGTTTAACGAACACGGTGAGTCAGTCTGACAAGACAGTCGACACGTAATATAAACGGGGTTAATTGGTACAAAAGAGGGGACAATTAAAGTCTGAGCGAGTAACATCAATTTAGGAGCATGTAGACGCTTGCTCACTCCGACTAAGACCAGTTCGAATCGGCTTCTGGGGTTTTTTAACGCCGTTGAAACTTCGTCACAAAATGATTTCACTGTGTCTGAGGGTGACGATCGACAGTCGCGGTTGCAGTGTCTATAATGTCTGATCTATCAAGACAGTACAAAGCCTAATAAAGGCATGTACCTTACTACCGGATTCGCGAGATTATACAAACATGTGCCCGCGATCATTTCCTTTACCGATTTCCGGCAGGTTGTCTCTCAGGTCAAGAGACAGTAGATTTTCAGTGTTGTTTTGAAACAAGTGATAAACTAATGACAATCGTTAGTTCTTTTAATGTTTAAGATGTTTAAGTCCTTCCATAAGGAATGCGTTTTTGCAATTTTGTAAGTTCTTATTCACTCCTGTGATATTCGCATTGTTTTCCAACGCGCCCACGTGCATTTGAACACTAGGCATTGATTCTGTCATCTTTCTTCATCAAAGATTGAATGTGAAATTTAAAACCAGTGGTTAGTCCTCTACCGAAATTTTACCTTTTGCCATTGATAATTCAAATATATATTGTTTATAATAATGCTTAGTATGTCTATCAAACTTTAAAAAAATATGTTATCACGAATTATTCTTATCCAATGTTTATCTCATTTTACGATTTCCAAACTTTGGAAAGATAAAAATATAGTTTTTAAAAACTCGAATCATGTTTTGAAATTAGGTTTGATCTAAAAAAAAAAGCAATTATATCTTAAAGGCAGATTATAATTGTTCCTTGATACTAAAGAAAGATTTATTTTTCATTGAATAATCCATAACAGTAATATAAAATTTCATTTAGAAAGTGCGATAATTTCCTTAAATGTTCAGAGTTTTTCTTCTAAAAAAAACCTAGAACTTGTCATAAAAGTAGTTTCACTTCATATTAATGTTTCAGAAGATTTATAGAAACATTCAGTTATAATTTCAGAGTGGCCACTGGATTGGGAATTTTGTTTAATTTTTAATAAAAAAAACTTGCAAGATTCTAAAATAATGGTTAGTTTTAATTTCAACAGCAGCAAATAATAAAACGTCCGTAATGATAAAAAATATCTCTAAAAATAATTATCGAGTAAGAAAAGCCAATATGTATGTTAAACTTTAGTTACCAAAAACTATTTTTATTCGTAAGACCGAGTCAAAATTTGGAAAAACCGGGAATTTTTTTCTGAATATGAAAATGGCGACATTTAGTTCGTACGATTCAAGCTTGCGAAATTGATACTTTATCATTTTGAATGTATCATTGTAAGATAAAGTTTATTTTAAGCCATTAAAATCAAAACTATTGAGATTAGAAGCTTTTCATTATATAACTTGTTCGTTATTAGACGATTGAATTAACATTTTTTTAAGCTTAATTTTGGAACTTAGAAAATTCAGAAGAGTTCAGTTTTGACTGCTTTCATTTGGAGTTTAGTTTTGATCATTTTAGAAGAAAAAATCTTCAGCTTTAACAGCTTGAAATTTGCAATTTCAATGACCGGGAAAAATGTTGCTAACCGGTAAATGACCGGTTTTTTCCGGTGATAAAAGTGGGCACCCTGACTTTACTTTGTGATTTTAATTTGTTATACATTAGAAACAGATTTAATTTATTTATTATTATTCATTTATTTTCACATTTCATTTATTCAAACTTACGTTCATTCGTGGCAGTAGTGATTCTACAAAATTAAACCCTACATATCAAAATTCTACACACGGGGAGTACACAAATATTTATTTTGAAAATTAAATATTTTAAGTTTAAACACATAACACCACAAAACTCTATACAAAACATTGAATTTATTTATTTTTAAATGTTATAAACCCTACATAATTTAATTTCACACACAAGTTATTCAATTATTTTTAAGATTCGTTTTTTTAATTTTGCACCATTGAATTGTATATTCAAAAGTCCTACGCGCAAAATGAGCTTATCGAATTTTCTTAAAGCACTACACAGTAAAAGTCATCCACAAAATCATTCGAAAATTAACATCCAATTTTTTAAGTTCTACCCTGAGTCGTTGAACACATGAATGCAGCGTTCGAATAAAAGAAAACCAGTTCTTAAAGTTTTATGAGGATGGGCATCCCATTCAAAAGTTAATCCTAAAATGGGCTTCTATGTTCTGTCATACTTTTTAGCATCTCCTTTAAAAACTAATGGATAAAATATTCTGAAAATTTCACGGAAGTCCTGTGTTATCTTCTTCTGTTGTTCCTAAATTAAAAAAACAATTGTAAGAAAAGTTTAGTCGTCAATGTAGAATATATTGCATTTGTTATATCTTGGAAAAGGCTTCACGTGCATAAGGTGCTGATTTTAATCTCAATTATCTCAACTTTGGACTATTCAACTAATAAAACTCTAATAAAATTATTCTTTTCTTATAATACCTTAATAATTTAACCTTGTGTAGAGTTTTTCTATGTAGGATTTAAGCGTGTTGAGTTTAAAATCCCATTTAATTTTCAAAATAAATGTGATTATTTAGAGTCTACTGTAGTGTTCGCTGTGTAGAATTTTGCCTTGCAGGGTTTAATTTTGTACAGTCCTGCCGTACAAACTAAAAAGATACAAAAGTCCAATCGCACTCGAACTGAGAAAATCGAGAAAAACTGTTTGCCTAAAGAACTCTAATATCGAATAAAATTTTGAATAATCTAGATACACCATTTGAGTAAAAATAATGTGCTCTTTCATATTTTGCAATAAAAAATACAAGGCAAAAAGAACACTCGAGCCTCAAAATACAACAACAAAGCATACGTAAGGGACACTATGTGTTCAGCGGCTGTCCTGAACTTACCCGAACGATCGTCGCTAGTGTATAGCCGAATCTAGCCGGGACTTATTTCCCTTCGATTTCCGATCAGAGCCCGAGCTATTTCACAAGTCTAAAACATACGTGAGGGCAAGCGATTCTTTTCGTTTGTAAATAAGCTTCGCACTCGGTCACTTTTACAAGGCAAAACAGGTACAAAGTTCTGTAGGTTCTTTTTTATTTGTATGCTGTTGACGTATTACATGCCTTGTGCAAATTTTAGGACACGCAAAGTGCTTTGTGTATCTTTTTATGTTGTATTTTTTAACTTTTTCGACTTTCCTCATTTATAAACAATCGTTTTTTGCAATAAATATTGATAATTAATAATTTTTATTAACACAATTGGACGCAGCTTTCTCTTACGATTCTAAATATACCAAAAACACATTTTTCACAAAAATGTCACTTATGTATCTTTTTAGTTTGGACGGCAGAATCGCTAAAGCCTCTGTTAATCATAACAAAATGCTTTACTTTAGTATTTTTGCAGCCAATAAAAACTTTACAGGATTTAAAAAAAACTTAACCATCAGAAGATTATTAATTGTCAGATATTTTTAAATTTTCCGTTAAAATTAGCAATGTGACTTTCAAGTGATGTACATATTATAAGTTATAAAAGACTTTCGAGTAACGTAAATCTCGTAATTTATAAAAGACAATTGAATTAAAGGTTGTAAATGCAAGTGTTTTACGTGTGTGCAAACTCTGTGAAATTCGCAAACTCTCGAACATGACTACCGGTACTGACTTTGTGTTGTTACTGAGTAAAACGAGAAGAAGTGAGGTCTTTTTTTTCAACGCAAATTTTTTACTTGAAATGTCTTTGCTCCGGGTTTTTAAGGGTGAGTAGAGTGTAGACGATACTGTACCACTTAGGTCTCTTCCTCTTTTACTCGGTTAGCCGAGCCTTCTTCCTGGCTATTACCCGCTTCTTGAATGCTCTTGCATATATTTTTTAATGCTTTCTTTTGCCTCGCATAAGGCGTAGCGAACCAAGTAATTTCATGTAGTTTTTCCATAGAAGGCAGGAACTCGCATCTCGAAGATCAAAAAACTATTAAGATTTAAACAACAGATATAAAAGAGATGCTAGTTTACTCCTTTTTTTCACTAGACTATTTCAGACTGAAGAGATTGGATTAAAAGTACAAGTTTTTCATTTCCTGAAAAAAATATCAAAAAAAATTCAGAAATTTAGTCCTCAGAGATTTAGAACTAAAATTGCTGTGAAAAAATATACCCTAAAATTTAAACTTGATTTGCTAGTAAGTGGAAATGGGTGCTTCTATTTATAATATTGCCGCTGGTTTACTTTCCTTCCACTTTATTATGTGGGCCAATTATTTCTTTCATACTCTCGACCCAAGGGGCGTGTAAACCCCCGAAGAGAGGTCACGAAACTTGAAGAGCAGCATTTTCTTCCTACGTCGAGAGCAGCCGTTGCTAAGTTAATTTTATTTATGCTTCAAAAAATACACAGCTTAATTAACTAATGGCTGCATTTCCACCTCAGAATTTGAAATTCAAAATCCCTGAAATGATTAATTAGTGAAGATAAATAATGTGGGATATTTACCATGTTTAAACCTTCTCGAATACAGAAACCAAGTCTGTCATCAAGTCACTGTTTTCATCTTTGGTAACATGACCGGAAATTTCATTCAGTGATCTGGATTTTTCATTCGATTGTAATAAAATGAATATTAAAAGTAATTTCATATTTTATTACTCTAACTTTGTTCAGTCACGAAACGAATAATAAAAAAGACTTTATTGTCGATAATGACGATAATATAAGTAATGCGGTATGCAATTTTGTTTATATTTTGAAATCTTGAAATATGATGTACACTCAAACTCTTAAATATGAGTATTTATTTGTTTTAAAATAAGAATCTAAAAACTGTAATTATGATTTAGAACAGGATTTTGTGGAAGAGATATCTGTAATTCTGTATTTGAAAAAAGAATTTTCTAAAATAATAATTATTATTTGTTATACCTAGATTTAAAAAGAATTTAAAAACTATATTTACCAGGAAAGTGAAAATTGAGCTCAAGAAAACCGAAAAATGACCGGGAATTAAAAATTATCCATCTGAAAGACACTCTGGTTTAAATTTATTATTATATTGAAAAAAGTAATATCCTAATGATATTTTTATTTTTATTTGGTCACCTTTTAGTTTATCCTTTTTTATATAAAAGTAGCCACTACTTTTTTTAAAAAAGCATTGCATGTTACTGGAAAAGCGATACAAGGCTTTTATTTAAAATTTATAAAGTATAAACAGAACTGCAGTCGCTGATGTCTCAAATCATGTGCGTCGTTTAAACAATCATGGACATCTTACGTCACATGCATTACTGCGTCATAATTATTAATAATATCAGTTCTGCCATTTGAATCTATTTGCCTACATGCTAGACAATAAATGTCTTCCTAAAAACTTATTTTCTCGAACTTATTCCTTTTTTTGTTTTCAGGCAAGGGACCACGGCTTCACGAAAAAAAAACGAGAATGCCCACGCAAACCGCGGAGACTGACGACATTCGCGTGAAAATTATATATAATGGGTAATGATTCTTCTTGTGTGCTTTTCTACTTTTTACTTCCCTTCATCCCGAGTGCTCTGAATCCAGAACGTGTCGAGAATCTCGATGTACCTTGTGATATACGTAGCTTTTTCATCGTAATTTAATTGTGCTTTATAACTCGGGAGCAAGTTTTTCGAAATATTGTCATCTGTGACCTGGAAAAAGTTTGCGAATTTTGATAAGCTGAATAAAAAATTTACTAGCCTGAAAAGTGATGTCCAACTTGTATCAAATTGGGACATTTTTAAAATATTAATTATAGAAAAAATAAGAGTTCAAGAGTGAAAAAAATACATGATAGAGGCAAAGCAATTGTGAAATGCAAGTATTAAAAAACTAAGAGATTTGATTTGAGAAAGATTGAAAAATCTGGATTCAAGACTCGGAATCTGACCCATTTTTCAAGATAAGATAAGATAATTTTGCTTTATAAATTTAGAGTAGAGTATAAGTATTAGTATTTTTAAAATCATTCGTTCATTGAATGTGTACCATTATTTATTCTTATAATTTCTAGGTTTGGAATGTTGCTATTTTAAGAAATTTTTAGATTTTATTGTATACCTCAATTTTTAGTGCTTATTAAGTTTATTTTATATTTGAGGGTTAAACAGTCAAAACTGAATAAGTCATTTTTTATGTTTTTAATTATGTTTTTAAAATGCAAAAATACTGTCTTGAAAATAAATAATGAAACCTGAATTCTAGTGAGAGCATTAAAATTAGTTGGCACACCCAACAAATATCAGACAAAGACTAAATATTCACCTAGTCTCGCATTGTAGTAATTAATACAGCCAAATTAAAATCGACTGTCGGATGTCCGTCCGTCCATCGTACTTTTTATCTCTGGAACCCCTACTCCTTGAATACCTATCTCATGGGATCCAGCCTATTCCTCGGAACTTCAAAAACCCTCGTAACCCACGGGACCCCACCTCTATCACTCGGGACCCAAACTATCCCTCCTGATCCCTCTTATCCCACGGGGTCCCATACATCCTTCGAGACCCAACCTATCTCACGGGACACAACGTAATCAACAAGACCCAAGCTATCCTTCGGGATCCCTATTATCACACGGGAACCCACCTATTCCTGGAGATCCCTCCTAACCCCCAAGATACAACTTTTCCTTCGGGACCCCATATCCCACAAGGCCCTATCTATCCCTCGAGTCCCCCCTGTTTCCTGGGGACCCAACATATCCTTCGGAACCACCCTTATCTCACGAGACCCCACCGATCCTGCTGGACTACCTTTATCCCAAGAGACTCAACCTATCCCTAGGACGACCATTATCCCACGGAGCTCTAGATATCCCTTAAGACCCCCCATAAGACCCAGCCTATCTCCCATTACTATTTTACGGTACACCCCCTGTCCATCCGTTCGTCGATTGTACTTTTTTCTTGCAAAATAAAAATTAACGGCTCAAATGATGACTATTTGATGTTTCATTCAACAATTATTTTCCTGCTTATTGGCGGAAAAAATCTATGGCTAACTGAAAACATTTTGGTGTTTTTTCTGCTTTCAGTGGTTAAATAAATAATAAAAGTAAGAAAATATTGTTTTTTGAGTCACTTTGCTGAGAGCTTTTTTTTTAGTCTGTTGTTTTCTGGAGACGACTTAGATTTTTTGTAGGCGCATGTCGCCTACTTTAACTAATTTTTAAAACTTCATTATATTATAAAATACGGAAAAATGGTTAAAATTCTATAAATTTTGAGATGTTGTTTAATACAGCACCATAAAATTTTATATCGTAACCCAAAGTGTGATATGTATAATTGTATATAGATTCTAGGTTCTGTGAAGTTAGTTGTCTCTCTCAATTACAAAAAATCGACCTATTTATTTTTGGCCGCTTACTCCTCATTGGTCCTCTGATTTGTCTGTTTTCCGACTTCTCGTCTTTCCCCTATGTTTTGTTAATTTCGAATTAGAAAGAGTCAAAAATTTGAAGCGTTCAAATATGTCAATAATACAAAGAGTATTCGATTTAAAAGTAATATTAATTAGAGAGCATTCACTTTTTCGGGTGCATTCAAATTAATATTAGAAAATGATTCATAAAAATGTGAATAGCTACTATATGTGCATGAATAATACACGGTGGGGCTGTACTAAGTTAGGTTGCAAGGTCCTTGCATATGTGATTTTCCGACTGATCAGACCCAGATTGGTAAGGTGGGATTTCGGGAAAAATACCGGTGGGCCGGCATTATTTTAAGCAATTTGGGCCGTTTGAGTTCTAGAATCGGGCCGCTTTCTGATTCTCAATCGTTTGTGTTAACCATTTTTCCCGGGCCGATTTTCTATCTTACCGCGGCCGTGCGGTCCTTTGAGCCCTTTTTGAAAAAGTTGATTTTCATGTTTAAAATAAAAAAAGTATTTAGAAGAAATCTTAAAACATCATGAATTTCTTCTTTACACTTCATCTCGCCTTTTCGAAACATTGGAAGCCCAATTCACCACGATTTTAATCGTAATTTGCTGCACTTTTTCAAAATTTCAAGAGAAAAATTATATTAAAAACTACTATTGTATGTAAACAAAATTTTGTCAGGGTTCATTCGTAAAATACGTGCTACGGGGGGGGGGGGGGGGTACCAAAATATTTTTTTCCATGATAAAAACCATGGGAAACAATGGGGGGGGGGGGGGGAGTTAGTGAAAAATCTATCACGTTTTTTGTGAATGGTCGCGTATGGAATTTGAAAACTTTATCAATAAAATCGAAAATTGAAATTTCAAGTGTTGGTAAATTTTAACTGAAAAATAATTTCCTGAATTTAATACCTTGCATCCAATTTTTTGAGTTCTAAAATATATAATTTATATTTTAAAACAAGTTTTAGTGATAATTATGATATTTTTAGATTTCCTGAATTACTTTTTGTGGTATTAAACATAAAAATCGACTTTTTTCTACAAGAGTAGGATGGATTTTTGCTGTTGGTATTAAAATGTTCGTGGGATTATACACTACCATAATCATATTTCAGTTAGTTACTATATATTATCAGTTGGTTAAACCTTACCGTGAACAGCGTTGAATTAAAGAATTTAATAAACGTAAGAAAAGACTCCTGGAAATGACATTGAATGAGAAAAAAGATTTTCAGTATGATGTAAAATGAGTCTAATTTAAAGCTTTATCAACCTTCTTTCGTGTGATGAATTTACTTTATGAACTTTCGTTTTCTTCTAAAGATCTCATTTTTTTGTAATACCGTCTCATATTTGCCCTACTTTTTTTTCAAATAGTGATTATGAGGCCTTTGTATATTAAGTATAATTTAAATTATAAACTTTGTGAAAGTTAGTGTGTAAATTATATTTGATAGACAATACCGTTAATGTAAGATATTTGGAATGTGATATTACATTGTACCTTACAGAGAGGTTCAAATTACGTATATCACCGCGGGAATCTCGGTGGATACCTTGCGGGAAGAGATGCGCACAATCTGTGGCTTTGGAGCAGGCCCTGGTTCAGGACAGGATCAGTTCACAATGAAGTGGGTCGACGATGAGGGTGACCCATGCAGAATCGTATCCCAACAAGAACTGGACGAGGCGTTACGACTTTACGAGCTCGAGAAGGACACGGAAATTACAATTCATGGTTCGTACTTAGCTTTTGTTGCACTTATCTTTCCTATCTGTTCTTTGAAAATGACGTCTAAGGTGTCATTCTTGGTAAAGAGATAGTCGGTAGGACATCTGGTTTTCTTAAGAAACTATCTGCCAACTCTCTGAAGTACTTCATAGTGTCGATTACATCTGGAAATCAGACAAAATCAGGAATTTTGTTGACTGGCGAGAAGATGAGAATTTGTATCAAGAACCACACATTTTCTATCTTGAGTGGTGCACTCGAGAACCTTAAAAATTCCATATAAATCTTGTTGGAAAGACCAGCGCCCTCACTGTGATAGAAGCTCTCACTATTTCAAAAAGTGTTGTTTTTTCTATCCATTCTTAGCCAGACATTTTATTCCTTTTTAGTGGAAAAGTAATTTCATATTTTTGCCTTAAAATTCACAGGAAAATAGTATATTGTGTTACTAGTGCGGAAAGTAAGCAGTTCTATACGAGTGTGAAGTTTGCTGTACGAGCCAGAAGCGAATCGAAGGGGAGTAGTAACGAACCGAAGATTACCCGATGTCAATTACTGTAAACTTCACAAGAGTTACAATTGTCTACATTCTGCACATATTGCGCACAATATTTTTTGTAAATAATGCGGTGGATTTTCGATTTGGGAAACATTTAAAACAAACTTTCCTGAAATTTTTGAAATTTATTGTAAAATTACCGGAATGTTAAGGTACAAAAATTTGTCAGTAATTTACGGTTGCTTATCAATTGGAGTTAGTCCAATTACTATTCACTACTCCCAATCAGTCTGTCAAGGTGTCAACTCATAATGTCTGGAGTGAGGTTATATTTCGGCACTTCTGGAAAGTAATTTTGAATCGAAATGCGCAAGCGCAACAGCTAGAAAAAGATATCTTGCTCAAAGTGCGCAAGCGCAGTAGCTAGAAAGTCTTTTTATGACTGCTTTTTACCGCGCGAAAAGCTAGTAAAAGCTGCGCGAGTCCACGGAATTTTGTCAACATTATGGAACAAGGTAACCGATCGATCAAAATATTTATTAGTTTATGAGCATTGCAATTTGTTAAAAAATTTCCCCGAGACAGGTTAATCGTAGGCAGATTTTCATTTTTTGGACAAATTCAGTGAAATGTAACAAATAGAATGAGTTATGAGCATCAATGCGATTTTTTTTAATCAAAAAAATTATTTAAATAATTCAATATGACTTTCAACCTGCCAGACGAAGTTGATTGGTTCAAAGACTTAAATACCCTAGAGCGTGTCCGATTACAAATTTAAAAAATACAATTTTGGACAAGTTATAAAGTCGATCAATATTTACAAAAATATCGAGCGCGGCGAGAAAATTTGAACAAGTCTGTTAACGGTTGTTGCGGGGCGCACCAGTCACCAGTTTGGCGGACAGTGCTGCCAGATCGTGGACTGGCCGCGAATCTCTTGACTGCGCAGAAGACACAATTTGGTTAACATAACCTAAAAATACAAAGGAATTACTACTGTAACTCCACAAACTCCGCCAGACCGCAGCTTGCAGCTCTGTTGCGGACGAGTTTCGTCACCCCGCATGCGCGGAAGCGTTTCAAACTACCTTGCCGCGCTCAACATTCTTCAAAATATTAATGGATTTTATGAGTTGCTCGGAAATTTTATTTTTGGATTTGAAACTGGACTCGCTGTAGAGGGGATCTGAAATCTAAGTTGCGCTAGTATCGCGAATTCGCGCAAGGAGGTCGAATTTTTAGAATCCATTTTAATTTGTGCATAACAGTGATTCTACTATTGTTTTTCGTAATTTAAAAAAAAAACAACTAAATAACACGTTTCCTGTAAAAAATGTTTTGTCTCTCAAAAAAAAAATATGTTTCACTATATCATGTAAGTTTCAACACATTATAAACTTGAGTAAACTCTAATAAATGTATATAGAGAAAAATTGGATCCAGAATATGTAAAGAATATGAATCTATCTTTTAGGACTCTAGGTTATACTTTCTTAGACAGTAAATATTTCATGGTATAAATTAATATATATTTACTTTGAGTTTATTTTTGCATCAAAATAAGTTCATTTAAGCTTATAAAGAATTGAAACTTACATTTTTTTACTTATTTTACTTACACTTATTTTTTTTGCTGAAAATAATGGAAATTCCATCTGAAACACTTTGTTTCCAATAAATATATTTTGTTATTATTCACTAATTGTTTTTAAACTCCACAAAAATATATTAAAATCACTTTTATCCACAAATTAGGATGCATCTTAAAAATTCCACCTACTTGCGTTAGTTGACGCTTCGGCCGCATAAAGATGATATATGGGGTAAAATTTCCCAAGTGTCCCCGCCTAAAATTTTGTTGTAGCCTATCTCATTAAAACTCCGCCAGATTGTAGTGCTACTAGACCTCTTTAAATTCTGTGAAGGGGGCGCGCCTAGTACAACGGGTTGTCAAGATACAGGGGCCCGAATTTTCGACGATTCACCCCGACCGCTAACTTTCAATTGTACATAACTCCTGATACAGTAATCCGATTTTACTTTTTT